>CALYLW010000890.1:20000-250282 GCA_944989445.1 Ampullaceana balthica | reverse complement strand
TTTGAGTCAGTAATCTAGCTACATGACGTCATAAAAGAACGTTTTGAGTCAGTAATCTAGCTACATGATGCCATAAAAGAATTTTTGAGTCAGTAATCTAGCTACATGATGCCATAAATGAAAGTTTGGAGTCAGTAATCTAGCTACATGATGGCATAAAAGAATTTTTGAGTCAGTAATCTAGCTACATGACGTCATAAAAGAACGTTTTTGAGTCAGTAATCTAGCTACATGATGGCATAAAAGAATTTTTGAGTCAGTAATCTAGCTACATGACGTCATAAAAGAACGTTTTGAGTCAGTAATCTAGCTACATGATGCTATAAAAGAATTTTTGAGTCAGTAATCTAGCTACATGATGCCATAATGGAAAGTTTTGAGTCAGTAATCTAGCTACATGATGGCATAAAAGAATTTTTGAGTCAGTAATCTAGCTACATGACGTCATAAAAAAACGTTTTTGAGTCAGTAATCTAGCTACATGATGGCATAAAAGAATTTTTGAGTCAGTAATCTAGCTACATGACGTCATAAAAGAACGTTTTGAGTCAGTAATCTAGCTACATGATGCCATAAAAGAATTTTTGAGTCAGTAATCTAGCTACATGATGCCATAATGGAAAGTTTTGAGTCAGTAATCTAGCTACATGATGGTATAAAAGAATTTTTGAGTCAGTAATCTAGCTACATGACGTCATAAAAGAACGTTTTTGAGTCAGTAATCTAGCTACATGATGGCATAAAAGAATTTTTGAGTCAGTAATCTAGCTACATGACGTCATAAAAGAACGTTTTGAGTCAGTAATCTAGCTACATGATGCCATAAAAGAATTTTTCAGTCAGTAATCTAGCTACATGATGCCATAAAAGAATTTTTGAGTCAGTAATCTAGCTACATGATGCCATAAAAGAATTTTTGAGTCAGTAATCTAGCTACATGATGCCATAAAAGAATTTTTGAGTCAGTAATCTAGCTACATGATGCCATAAAAGAATTTTGGAGTCAGTAATCTAGCTACATGATGCCATAAAAGAAAGTTTGGAGTCAGGTATCTAGCTACATGATGCCATAAAAGAAAGTTTCGAGTCAGTAATCTAGCTACATGATGCCATAAAAGAAAGTTATGAGTCAGTAATCTAACTACATGATGCCATAAAAGAAAGTTTGGAGTCAGTAATCTAGCTACATGATGCCATAAAAGAAAGTTTGGAGTCAGTAATCTAGTTACATGATGCCATAAAAGAAAGTTTCGAGTCAGTAATCTACCTACACGATGCCATCAAAGAAAGGTTTGAGTCAGTAATCTAGCTACATGATGCCATAAAAGAAAGTTTCGAGTCAGAAATCATTAAAATAGTTGAAATTATCCAGCCCATTTGACCCCCACCCCACACCCTGTCATGTGCATAATTACTCATTTCTCTTTACCTTACACAATATTTACAACCACCTGTCTCCTGCTTCTACTTATGCCCTCCAATCTTTCTCTCACTCATGCCCTCCAATCTTTCTCTTCTCATGCCCTCCAATCTTTCTCTCACTCATGCCCTCCGATCTTTCTTCTCTTCATGCCCTCCGGTCATTCTTCTCCTCATGCCCTCCAATCTTTCTCTCACTCATGCCCTCCAATCTTTCTCTCACTCATGCCCTCCAATCTTTCTCTCCTCATGCCCTTCAATCTTTCTCTCACTCATGCCCTCCAATCTTTCTCTCACTCATGCCCTCCAATCTTTCTCTCACTCATGCCCTCCAATCTTTCTCTCACTCATGCCCTCCAATCTTTCTCTCCTCATGCCCTTCAATCTTTCTCTCACTCATGCCCTCCAATCTTTCTCTCACTCATGCCCTCCAATCTTTCTCTCACTCATGCCCTCCAATCTTTCTCTCACTCATGCCCTCCAATCTTTCTCTCCTCATGCCCTAAAATCTTTCTCTCACTCATGCCCTCAAATCTTTCTCTCACTCATGCCCTCCAATCTTTCTCTCCTCATGCCCTAAAATCTTTCTCTCACTCATGCCCTTCAATCTTTCTCTCACTCATGCCCTCCAATCTTTCTCTCCTCATGCCCTTCAATCTTTCTCTCACTCATGCCCTCCAATCTTTCTCTCACTCATGCCCTCCAATCTTTCTCTCCTCATGCCCTAAAATCTTTCTCTCACTCATGCCCTCAAATCTTTCTCTCACTCATGCCCTCCAATCTTTCTCTCCTCATGCCCTAAAATCTTTCTCTCACTCATTCCCTCCAATCTTTCTTCTTCTCATGCCCTCCAATCTTTCTTCTTCTCATGCCCTCTAATCTTTCTTCTCCTCATGCCCTCCAATCTTTCTTCTCCTCATGCCCTCCAATCTTTCTTCTCACTTATGCCCTCTAATCTTTCTTCTCCTCATGCCCTCCAATCTTTCTTCTCCTCATGCCCTCTAATCTTTCTCTCTTCATGCCCTCTAATCTTTCTTCTCCTCATGCCCTCCGATCTTTCTTCTCCTCATGCCTTCTAATCTTTCTTCTCCTCATGCCCTCTAATCTTTCTTCTCCTCATGCCCTCCGATCTTTCTTCTCCTCATGCCCTCTAATCTTTCTTCTCCTCATGCCCTCTAATCTTTCTCTCCTCATGCCCTCTAATCTTTCTCTCACTCATGCCCTCCAATCTTTCTCTCCTCATGCCCTCTAATCTTTCTTCTCCTCATGCCCTCCAATCTTTCTCTCACTCATGCCCTCTAATCTTTCTTCTCCTCATGCCCTCCAATCTTTCTCTCCTCATGCCCTCCAATCTTTCTCTCCTCATGCCCTCCAATCTTTCTCTCCTCATGCCCTCCAATCTTTATCTCCTCATGCCCTCTAATCTTTCTCTCACTCATGCCCTCCAATCTTTCTCTCCTCATGCCCTCTAATCTTTCTCTCACTCATGCCCTCCAATCTTTCTCTCCTCATGCCCTCTAATCTTTCTTCTCCTCATGCCCTCTAATCTTTCTTCTCCTCATGCCCTCATATCTTTCTTCTCCTCATGCCCTCCAATCTTTCTTCTCACTTATGCCCTCTAATCTTTCTTCTCCTCATGTCCTCCAATCTGACTCTCCTCATGCCCTCCAATCTTTCTTCTCACTTATGCCCTCCAATATTTCTCTCCTCATGCCCTCTAATCTTTCTCTCACTCATGCCCTCCAATCTTTCTCTCCTCATGCCCTCTAATCTTTCTCTCACTCATGCCCTCCAATCTTTCTCTCCTAATGCCCTCTAATCTTTCTCTCACTCATGCCCTCTAATCTTTCTTCTCCTCATGCCCTCCAATCTTTCTTCTCAATTATGCCCTCTAATCTTTCTCTCACTCATGCCCTCCAATCTTTCTTCTCCTCATGCCCTCCAATCTTTCTCTCCTCATGCCCTCCAATCTTTCTTCTCACTTATGCCCTCTAATCTTTCTCTCACTCATGCCCTCCAATCTTTCTTCTCCTCATGCCCTCAAATCTGACTCTCCTCATGCCCTCCAATCTTTCTCTCCTCATGCCCTCCAATCTTTCTTCTCCTCATGTCCTCCAATCTTTCTTCTCACTTATGCCCTCTAATCTTTCTCTCACTCATGCCCTCCAATCTTTCTTCTCCTCATGCCCTCCAATCTGACTCTCCTCATGCCCTCCAATCTTTCTCTCCTCATGCCCTCCAATCTTTCTCTCCTCATGCCCTCCAATCTTTCTTCTCACTTATGCCCTCTAATCTTTCTTCTCCTCATGCCCTCCAATCTTTCTCTCCTCATGCCCTCCAATCTTTCTTCTCCTCATGCCCTCCAATCTTTCTTCTCACTTATGCCCTCTAATCTTTCTCTCACTCATGCCTTCCAATCTTTCTCTCCTCATGCCCTCCAATTGTTCTCTCCTCATGCCCTCCAATCTTTCTTCTCCTCATGCCCTCCAATCTTTCTCTCCTCATGCCCTCCAATCTTTCTCTCCTCATGCCCTCCAATCTTCTCTCCTCATGCCCTCCAATCTTTCTCTCCTCATGCCCTCCAATCTTTCTCTCCTCATGCCCTCCAATCTTTCTTCTCCTCATGCCCTCCAATCTTCTCTCCTCATGCCCTCCAATCTTTCTCTCCTCATGCCCTCCAATCTTTCTCTCCTCATGCCCTCCAATCTTTCTTCTCCTCATGCCCTCCAATCTTTCTTCTCCTCATGCCCTCCAATCTTTCTCTCCTCATGCCCTCCAATCTTTCTTCTCCTCATGCCCTCCAATCTTTCTTCTCCTCATGCCCTCCAATCTTTCTTCTCCTCATGCCCTCCAATCTTTCTCTCCTCATGCCCTCCAATCTTTCTCTCCTCATGCCCTCCAATCTTTCTTCTCCTCATGCCCTCCAATCTTTCTCTCCTCATGCCCTCTAATCTTTCTCTCCTCATGCCCTCTAATCTTTCTCCCCTCATGCCCTCTAATCTTTCTCTCACTCATGCCCTCCAATCTTTGTCTCCTCATGCCCTCCAATCTTTCTCTCCTCATGCCCTCCAATCTTTCTCTCCTCATGCCCTCTAAACTTTCTCTCACTCATGCCCTCCAATCTTTCTCTCCGCATGCCCTCTAATCTTTCTTCTTCTCATGCCCTCTAATCTTTCTCTCACTCATGCCCTCCAATCTTTCTCTCCTCATGCCCTCCAATCTTTCTCTCACTCATGCCCTCCAATCTTTCTCTCCTCATGCCCTCCAATCTTTCTCTCACTCATGCCCTCCAATCTTTCTCTCCTCATGCCCTCCAATCTTTCTCTCCTCATGCCCTCTAATCTTTCTCTCCTCATGCCCTCCAATCTTTCTCTCCTCATGCCCTCTAATCTTTCTTTCACTCCCAGGAGAAAGCACACTTCCTACCCGCCCCTTGCGTACAACAAGAGACTCGGACTCATAAATAGCGTTTTCCACGTTTCTTTTGTTTTCCCGGTGCCTCTTGATTCTTGATGATAACCAATCGATTTAGTTTGAGTTGAAGAGCTGTGTTTGCAATGTGTTCGTGAGGTTTGTGTGCTTTAAGAACGGCCAGTATCTGTCGGCCTGGACGGAATATTGGAACGTTTGGGCAGTGGGGGGGGGGTCTGTGAATTACACGGAGCTGTGGGGTAAGGGGGGGGGAGCGATTTGAAATTACAATGAGTCGGTGAGTTTGTAATTGTGTAACTGTTGGGGAGATATAAGAGCAGGGCTCTTTTTGGGAATTAATGTTCGTAGGGTGGAGATTGCGGGGGATATTTAATCAGTAAACTAATCCGGCAGTAAGTATGAGTTTCTTGCTAATGTCACCTCACACATTCAACGCTTTAGCCTTAAGGTCACTCAATCAGTTATTGAAATAAACGTTTTTAAGTTCAGCTGTCGGAGTCCCTATTTCAACTCACTGGAATTATTTTCCTCGTTCATGACAAGCGCTGTTATGCAATCTTCAAACCTACATAATTTTATAAAATAGATATTTGTAAGATAGTGCTATATTTGGTATGGAATGAAAAGGCAACAAATGCTCTTTACAGACATTACAGACTCATGTTTGTTTCTTTTAAAAATTTTATAGCGTGATTTTTTTATTTTTTATTAAAAAAAAATTTTTTTGTGAAAATAAAATATAACTAACATTTTGAAGAGAAATTATGTAAAGAAATATCTACAAAAACAACTGGGCATCCAATATTGTAGAAGAAAGGCTTTGATAAGGACTGAGTGGAAGGGAGGTCGTGAGGCACGCCCAAATCCTACATGAGCTGTAGCGCCGCAGGGATGGATGGAATGAAAATAAAATATAACTAAAATAATTAAAAATAAATTATAAGTAAAATAATTAAAATAAAATATAACTAAAACTAGCTTATCACCCGTCAAAAATGACGGAAGTTTTCAGCTGAAATCTATTTATTTTATAAAAAATTCACTTTTTTTTAGGGCGCCTACGGCACCGACCTTTTTCAAAAGCCCAACTAACTTGTCCTTGTTTGATAAATACGAAATATTAAACTTTCTGAAATGTACACAAAGTATTTTATAATAGGGGTTGCAGTGCTAAATATAGACACTCGCTTTTATAATTAACCATCATTAAATCCTCTTTTTACATTGTTCCCTTTTCCAAAATTAAAATATCAGCGAAAACAATGACTTCATATAATATTTTTTACAGCGTATTTTTAATTTGCACACCTTTTGATGCATTGGTGCAGTAATTTGGTTTTCCCTGCTTTCTAACATTAGTAGCGTCAGGACTGACAGACACTACTTGCGTGACAATTGCAAATTATATTGTTTAATAATGAACATTTTTCAAAAAGATCATTCAGTTTACATAAAGAGGGATTTTAAAAGTCCAATATGTAAGAAAATAGTTTTTTTTCTTATTGAACTCTGTTCATGTGTGCACCACATAGAAACAACATCACATTAAACAAACATTAAATAAAACATCAGAGCTCAATATCCCTTGTCGCCCTCAGGCGGACACTGAATAGGTTGACACTGGACCTGGGAGATGTGTGTATAGGTACGATCTCAAATTGAAACAAGTCGTGGGTCTGGGGGATGTGTTTATAGGTACAATCTCAAATTGAAACAAGTTGTGAGCCTGGGAGATGTGATTATAGGTACAATATCAAATTGAAACAAGACGTGAGCCTGGGAGATGTGTTTATAGTTACAATATCAAATTGAAACAAGTTGTGAGCCTGGGAGATGTGTTTATAGGTACAATCTCAAATTGAAACAAATCGTCAGCCTTATCGCCACGCTCAGCAGATTCCAAAATAGATTCTACATTATTATTAGTAGAAGAAACTTTAGACGTGTCAGCTGATATAAAGGGCGCCATTGATGAGCGGCAATAACTGTTCGTCAACAGACGAATTTTCAACTTATTTTCAAACTTCACTGCAACACCAGCAATAAATTTGTAGGACTTAGCGGAATCGAGTTTGAGAATTAAATAATTTTATCATCGATATCATCATATAATCTCCAGTGGTCAGTTTGAAAATAAAGTTTGTTCGATAGATGGTCAAAGCGAGTGTCTATATTTAGCACCGCTATCCAGGTACCCCAATGACCAACAGCCAAGACTGGTGTCAATACATCAACGTGTTCCAGATCGCCTCATACTGTCCACGGTACTCATCACTTCTACACAAACCTTTTGTTTTATGTCAAATTTAAGGCCACGTTATGAGGTCAATGCAGAGACTTACTGTCCTAAGTGTTAATCATAAAAAATTATGTTATTGATTTAAAAATAAAAAATAATTCTAAGTATTGTGGAAAGGAAAACGAAGAAATAAATTAAGAAAGCTGTATCGCAATTAATACAAACTTAGTTTTGATTATTAATATTGAACATCCCATTTTTTTTAAAATTGAACCAATACTACTTTCCTTTGCCGCACTGCTTGCACTACGGATATTTAATAATGATAAGGTAGAAGAAAGCCCCGCTCCAAAATCCATTTTCTCTTATTTATTGTTCTTTGCTGGGAGAGTTTGTGAACGATTGATAACGGCCCAGGCAGTCCACACACAAGAAAACATCTTCATGTAGGATCGGCTTGTTTACATCATGTTCAAACGGGAACCCGAGTTTTTGTGGGTATATATGGGGGCTATTTCGAGCATTTCAAAGGGGGAGTAAAAAAGGATGAGAGAAGACGGGCGTGGAGATTAATTCCCTTGGCGCTTTTCGCGCCTCTGCAAGTTCTGTGCCTTTACTTTTTGTATTGCGGTATAAATCAGGGGCGTCGATTGTAAATCTAACCGGTAATTTGTTTCCGGGTCACCACAGCAGTTTCATGTTGACGCCTTTAGTTGGTAAGTTAAGTTAAAACACATTTTCAAATAAATAATATGAACACTATTCAACAATATAATTCGTGGGGAAATTTTAAAAAAAACCCGAAAAAACTAAGTTTTCGACTACACATCCTTTATGTACGAGACATAACTAAACGAATGTTCACTATAATACGCAGCGCACAACAAAAATCCAAAATTTTAGTTATGTCTCGTAAAACATGTTTAATATAATGCGCACCGATCGGGAATATATTTTTAAAAAATTATCGTCCATATAATACGCACCGAATCGCTAAACATGAAAGTATTATCAAAAGGTCGTTCAATATAATATGCAGCGCGACACTCTATCTAAAAAAAATAACATGATACATAGAGATAAATAAAATAATCTAAAAATTCAATAATTTAATTACAGTACATGCGATCGATCTGAAATTTGATACATCCTTTTTATCATCGGCACGAAACTGCCTGCAAAATTGCAGCTCGCTAGCTTACGAGGAAGTGGGTTAAAAATCGATCCGAAGTTTTTTCGACGGGAGCTTAAACAAACAGACACCACGAGTTAATATAAAATATTTTTAAAAAAAAGGGCATGCGGTCCACGCTTGGCACGCATAGCGAATTGGGCACGCGGACGACTAATATAAATTACCGATGTATAAATGACTACAGCACGAATCTTATGGTAGACATGTCAGTTATTCGGGCACACGGAAGTAAGACTAATAATGCGTTTACTCTTGCCTTGTAGTTCATCATCAAGAATATTTAGCAGCAGACCAAGTATACGGGAAATGATTGGCCCTAGTGGTGAAACGAACGACTCAAGGAAACAGTTTCATCATCCGAAGAAACTTTTGAGAAATATTAGAATCTGCTGTACTTCTCTCATCTTCTCATTATATCCTGACAATACCCCATGTTCAGTATTCATACTCTAGCGACACGCTCTTATCTTTATATCCTGACAATACCCCATGTTCAGTATTCATACTCTAGCGACACGCTCTTATCATTATATCCTGACAATACCCCATGTTCAGTATTCATACTCTAGCGACACGCTCTTATCATTATATCCTGACAATACCCCATGTTCAGTATTCATACTCTAGCGACACCCTCTTATCCGCTATTAGAAGCTAGAATACTCCCTTACAATCAAATATAATGTTCATAACCAACCCTATCATCTGTTGCATAGTTCCGTCAATTGAAATCAAGTTGAACAGGTTTTTACGTCATATCCGCGTTGTTATGTTGTGTTGATGGTGTGCGCATATGGCTCATGTGTTGATGTGTGCACAGATGGGTCATGTGTTGATGGGTGCGCAGATGGCTCATGTGTTGATGGGTGCGCAGATGGCTCATGTGTTGATGTGTGTACAGATGGCTCATTTGTTGATGGGTGCACAGATGGCTCATGTGTTGAAAGGTGAGCAGATGGCTCATGTGTTGATGGGTGCACAGATGGGTCATGTGTTGATGGGTGCGCAGATGGCTCATGTGTTGATGGGTGCACAGATGGCTCATGTGTTGATGGGTGCGCAGATGGCACATGTGTTGATGGGTGCACAGATGGCTCATGTGTTGAAAGGTGAGCAGATGGCTCATTTGTTGATGGGTGTAAAAATGGCTCATGTGTTTATGGGTGCACAGATGGCTCATGTGTTGAAAGGTGAGCAGATGGCTCATGTGTTTATGGGTGCACAGATGGCTCATGTGTTGAAAGGTGAGCAGATGGCTCATGTGTTGATGGGTGCACAGATGGCTCATGTGTTGATGGGTACGCAGATGGCACATGTGTTGATGGGTGCACAGATGGCTCATGTGTTGAAAGGTGAGCAGATGGCTCATGTGTTGATGGGTGCACAGATGGCTCATGTGTTGATAGGTGAGCAGATGGCTCATTTGTTGATGGGTGCACAGATGGCTCATGTGACCGATGGAGGAAGCGATGGTTAGTTTTGTAGTAAGTTCTAGGAATGGATGGGGCAAAGTCAGGAGCAGGGTTAACCTTCTGTTCCGGTTTGCTGATTATAAATCCCCAAAAATTCCCGAAGGTCAACTCACTAATCCCTTACACACATTGCCGGGGCAAGGACAGGCAGGTCCTGCAATCAGTGACTGGAACGAGAACAGTTGAGGCGACATTGCTTGACACTTTTCGCTTCGTCTCATGTCCTCCAAGTCCTGATGTCCTCCCTTAGTATGATATTATTATCCTTTTCGCAGACACTTCACGACCAAATCATTATTACTAAGAGCAGATTGATCAAACCACATTTCTTGTGACCTATCAATATACATAATTTGCAGTCTCTGTCATGTCTGTCCTTGACGCTACTAATTTTAGAAAGCAGAGCACCAAATTACTGCACCAAAAATAACACTTTTCGAACGTTCCGCATAAAATTGTTCAATATGATGATAAATTAATCAAATAAAAATTAATAATAGTTCTGTATTACGGCATTTATTATTCCGATGTGTATTTTTTAAAAATTACAAGATTTCAGCTGAAATGTATTCATTTTGAAAACTTCTGTCATTTATGACGGGTAAAACACTATAGTATAGATATAAGGATCTTTCTTCTTTACCATTATAATTCACTATTATTTTTAAAATTCCGACCCTCCCCCCCAAAAAAAACTATTTCTCATATCTTTCAAGGATTTCATTATCCCCCCCCCCAACCTTGTCCCAAGTTAATTTTGTTCACATATAGCCTACAATCCATTGTTTTACCAAACAGCTAGTGCAGTCCGGTCATCATAATATGAACAGTGGAAAAATCTGCTTTTTTTGCAAGTCGGACGTGATGTTTAATTAATTAATGGACCACAGCTTATGTGAATCTTCGTCTCGTCTTTTAATCAGTGGCAAGTTTATGATCTCGAAATGCACTTATTGACCGGTCGAACGCCGAATGTGGGGTGACATGTCAATAAAAAGACTTTAGTTATTATTAACTGGAGTAGGATTATAAATATTGGGACTATGTAAAGTGTTCATTAGACATATACTAGAAGAAGTATGTGTTGTTTATTTATATATTTTTTTTTAAAATGAAGTAATTCAAGAACTCAAATCAGAATTTTAAAAAAAAATTATTTAGCGTCTCTTTCCCCAATTCCTCATCCCTTCTACAATGATAGGCATGCAGTTAGTCTCACAGTCTATCACACAGATTATCACACAGTCTATCACACAGTCTATCACACAGTCTATCACACAGTCTATCACACAGTCTATCACACAGTCCATCACACAGTCCATCACACAGTCTATCACACAGTCTATCACACAGTCCATCACACAGTCCTTCACACAGTCTATCAAACAGTCTGTCTCACAGCCTATCTTCATTCTCTGCTGGAGATGCACTATCAGGATTTCAATTGATTTGTCGCTAACCGAATCCAGAAGAAAAGGGAGACAATGTCCAGGGACAAGGAGTTGAATGGATCGGTTTGAAATGTAACATTGGCATATTGTAGGGCTGCATTATAGGGCTATATTTAAGGGCTATAGTATAGGGCTGCGGTATAGAGCTACATTATATGGAAAAAATTATATGGCTACTTTAAATAGCTATGTTATAGTTATAGTGCTATATTTCATCCGGCAACATTGTAGGGCTAAGTTTAAGAGCTTTATTTTAAGGGTTATTTATAAGGCTAAATTATATAGGAATTTATTAGAGGACTATTTGGCTACAGTATAGAGTTACTTTATAGAGCAATATTATAGGGTTACTTTAAAGGAATATATTATAGCACTATATTATACGGGAATATTATAGGGCTACTTTGGTATGGTATGTTATGGCATCCGTCCGTCCTCTTGGGACGATGGCGTTTACTCCTGCTCCTTTGCCCCCCTTCCCTATTCTCCTGGCCCTTCTCTCTTTACTCCTAGCTGTTAGGGATGCTTCCGCGACTTGAGTGCCCTCACGCACTTTTGCTCGCCAGGAGGTGCGCTCCTCGGCAATGGTCTCCCACGTTTTATGGTCTATCTGTGCCAGTGACAAGTCTTTCTTGCAGACGTCCTTGAAGCGCAAGCAGGGGCGACCTCTTTTCCTCATAGCAGTTGCCATCTCACCGTAAAGCAAGGCTCTAGAAGAATGTGCTTCAAGCTCATCCTGTGGACATGACCCAACCACCGCAGGCGCCTCTCACCCAGGATTGAGTGCATACTCAGCATATGGCTCCTTCTGAGTACCTCGACATTGGTGATCTTGTCCTGCGACTTGATGCGTAGAATCCTACGCAAGTATCATAAGTGGAAGCTGTTGAGCTGCTTTGCTTGCTTGGTTTAGGTCGTCCAGCACTCGCTGCCATAGAGGAGTGTGCGGAGCACGCAGGCCTGGTACACCGTGATTTTCGTCCTATCTGTGAGCTGCGCATTGTTCCACACTCTTTGATTCAGCCTAACCATTAACGATTCGGCCTTGCCGATTCTGGTTTCTATTTCCTTTTCCGGGGAGAGTGTGCTTGTGATGTTTCTGCCAAGGTAGGTAAAATCCTCGACGACATCCAAGGTGTTTCCCTCAATGGAGATTGCTGGGAGGCAGTCTGTGCCTTGTCTCATAATGTTGGTCTTTTTGAGGCTAATCTTTAAACCAAAATCCTTGCATGCCTCTGAGAACTTATTGACCAACTGTTAGAGCCCTAGCTCTGTAAGTGAGGTAAGGGCTGCGTCATCCGTGAAGAGCAACTCTCTGATTAATAGAGTTTCCACTTTGCTCTTCGCAAGGAGCCGGCTGATGTTGTATAGGTTTCCATCCGTCCTGGTATGAATGTTCACACCCTCGGAACAGTCCTCGAAAGCATGTCGCAATAGCATCACAAGAAGATCACAATGCCTGGTCTCCAGGGCTACATTAAAGGAATATATTATAGCACTATATTATAAGGCAATATTATAGGGCTACTTTAAAGGAATATATTTTAGCACTATATTATACGGCAATATTATAGGGCTAATTCAAAGGAATATATTATAGCTCTATTTATAGAGCAATATTATACGGCTACTTTAAAGTAATATATTATAGTGCTATATTATAAATATGCCGTGGCGCCTGCGGCGCCCACTTTTTTAGGGCGCCTGCGGCGCCCACCTTTTTCAAAAGCCAAACTAACTTGTCCTTGTATGATAAATTCCTAATATTAAACTTCCTTAAATGTACACAAATTATTTTAAAATAGGGGTTGTAGGGCGCCTAAGGCGCCCACTTTTTTTAGGTCAAAAGCCCAAGTAACTTATCCTTGTATGATACATCCGAAATATTCCTGAAATGTGCACAAAGTATTTATATAATATATTTTTTTACAGTGCTAATCAAAACACGATTTTTAACTAATTTTAGAAAGCAACGCACCAAATTACTGCACAAAAAAAAATAACTCTTTGAGTCAGTCAGCACCGTTTACAACAGAAATGCTGACGTCATAGGTTCGTGCGTTGTTTGGTTAATGTTAATCTGAAAACCAAAATGATTATGATTTTTAAGTCTATATTTTCAATTTTAAAAAAAGCAGAGTGATGTCCCTTGGCGTTAGGCCACAGTCATACATAATTGAGGGTAAATATATATATGATGATTATAAATCAATATTATAAGGCTACTGTAAATTAATATATTATAGCACTATATTATAATTATAAAGCAATATTATAAGGCTAATTTAAAGGAATATATTATAGCGCTATATTATTTTGCAATATACTAGGGCAACATTAGAAGATGATATAGTACGGATTCCTTCAAGACCTACATAAGAGCATTGACGGTGAAGTGAAGCTGTGTGTCCAAAAGTCGGAGCAACGTTCCGCAGAGTAGTCTGCAACAGTTGGAAATCAGAGCCCGAACCAAAGTAAAAGTGAACAAACCTTTCAGAGTTCTCTGCTCCTTGGTCTAATGTACGCATGTGAAGCTGGGGGCCGCACCGACGACTTGTTGGGTCGCTGAAGCACTTCATACTACAAGCCAGACATTGAACAACTACATCGGTCAGGGCAGGACTCACAAGCACATAAACAACTCTGTCGCTGCCCAAACTACACTGGTCAGGGCCGGACTGTGCCGGACAAACGGCTCCATAAGAGGGTCCAACATGACGAGCAAATTGAAATAAGGAATGAGACAGCGAAGGTCAAAATAAGAAGAAAAAGATTCGCTCAAAAACTCACCCAAAGCGTTTGACATTGAGCACGACTCGTGGCACGGACCGAGCCTTTTGGCGCCTATCTTGACAGAACCGCACAGTAACGTAAGAAACAAATAGACAAGACGCCTCCTAGTCGATGAGGAGGGTGAGATGAAAGGAGTATATTCTAGGCTAATATTCTAGTACTATATCATTGGGGTCAGCTGTGGGGAAACACTATGGGTCTATATTATAAACCCATACAATCTAGGGCTAAATTATAAGGATACATTGTAGGGCTACATCAAAGGGTTACAAGTTATGTCAGTATTAACTCATTTTATTAGGACGATCCCATTTGATAAAGTGGCCAAGTATTTAGAGACACAAGAAGACGACACATTTGATAAAGTGGCCAAGTATTTGGAGACACAAGAAGACGACACATTTGATAAAGTGGCCAAGTATTTAGAGACACAAGAAGACGACACATTTGATAAAGTGGCCAAGTATTTAGAGACACAAGAAGACGACACATTTGATAAAGTGGCCAAGTATTTAGAGACACAAGAAGACGACACATTTGATAAAGTGGCCAAGTATTTAGAGACACAAGAAGACGACACATTTGATAAAGTGGCCAAGTATTTAGAGACACAAGAAGACGACACATTTGATAAAGTGGCCAAGTATTTAGAGACACAAGAAGACGACACATTTGATAAAGTGGCCAAGTATTTAGAGACACAAGAAGACGACACATTTGATAAAGTGGCTAAGTATTTAGAGACACAAGAAGACGACACATTTGATAAAGTGGCCAAGTATTTAGAGACACAAGAAGACGACATATTTGATAAAGTGGCCAAGTATTTAGAGACACAAGAAGACGACACATTTGATAAAGTGGCCAAGTATTTAGAGACACAAGAAGACGACACATTTGATAAAGTGGCCAAGTATTTAGAGACACAAGAAGACGACACATTTAATAAGGAGGCCAATCATTTGGAGACTCAAGAAGACGACACATTTGATAAAGTGGCCAAGTATTTAGAGACACAAGAAGACGACACATTTGATAAAGTGGCCAAGTATTTAGAGACAAAAGAAGACGACACATTTGATAAAGTGGCCAAGTATTTAGAGACAAAAGAAGACGACACATTTGATAAAGTGGCCAAGTATTTAGAGACGCAAGAAGACGACACATTTGATAAAGTGGCCAAGTATTTAGAGACAAAAGAAGACGACACATTTGATAAAGTGGCCAAGTATTTAGAGACACAAGAAGACGACACATTTGATAAAGTGGCCAAGTATGTAGAGACTCAAGAAGACGACACATTTGATAAAGTGGCCAAGTATTTAGAGACACAAGAAGACGACACATTTGATAAAGTGGCCAAGTATTTAGAGACACAAGAAGACGACACATTTGATAAAGTGGCCAAGTATTTAGAGACACAAGAAGACGACACATTTGATAAAGTGGCCAAGTATTTAGAGACACAAGAAGACGACACATTTGATAAAGTGGCCAAGTATTTAGAGACACAAGAAGACGACACATTTGATAAAGTGGCCAAGTATTTAGAGACACAAGAAGACGACAAATTTGATAAAGTGGCCAAGTATTTAGAGACACAAGAAGACGACACATTTGATAAAGTGGCCAAGTATTTAGAGACACAAGAAGACGACACATTTGATAAAGTGGCCAAGTATTTAGAGACACAAGAAGACGACACATTTGATAAAGTGGCCAAGTATTTAGAGACACAAGAAGACGACACATTTGATAAAGTGGCCAAGTATTTAGAGACACAAGAAGACGACACATTTGATAAAGTGGCCAAGTATTTAGAGACACAAGAAGACGACACATTTAATAAGGAGGCCAATCATTTGGAGACCCAAGAAGACGACACATTTGATAAAGTGGCCAAGTATTTAGAGACACAAGAAGACGACACATTTGATAAAGTGGCCAAGTATTTAAAGACACAAGAAGACGACACATTTGATAAAGTGGCCAAGTATTTAGAGACACAAGAAGACGACACATTTGATAAAGTGGCCAAGTATTTAGAGACGCAAGAAGACGACACATTTGATAAAGTGGCCAAGTATTTAGAGACACAAGAAGACGACACATTTGATAAAGTGGCCAAGTATTTAGAGACGCAAGAAGACGACACATTTGATAAAGTGGCCAAGTATTTAGAGACACAAGAAGACGACACATTTGATAAAGTGGCCAAGTATTTAGAGACACAAGAAGACGACACATTTGATAAAGTGGCCAAGTATTTAGAGACACAAGAAGACGACACATTTGATAAAGTGGCCAAGTATTTAGAGACAAAAGAAGACGACACATTTGATAAAGTGGCCAAGTATTTAGAGACACAAGAAGACGACACATTTGATAAAGTGGCCAAGTATTTAGAGACACAAGAAGACGACACATTTGATAAAGTGGCCAAGTATTTAGAGACACAAGAAGACGACACATTTGATAAAGTGGCCAAGTATTTAGAGACACAAGAAGACGACACATTTGATAAAGTGGCCAAGTATTTAGAGACACAAGAAGATGACACATTTGATAAAGTGGCCAAGTATTTGGAGTCGCATGCATGAAAAGGTTTGGACTATCAAGAGTAAGTGTTTTAAGGGCGGCCCATGGTAAAAATTCGACTCAGGTATACATAGATTCCAGCTGCTTTCATATGATAAAATGTCACAATTATGATTTGACAACGGTAAAATGTCACAATTATGATTTGACAACGGTAAAATGTCACAATTATGATTTGACAACGGTAAAATGTCACAATTATGATTTGACAACGGTAAAATGTCACAATTATGATTTGACAACGGTAAAATGTCACAATTATGATTTGACAACGGTAAAATGTCACAATTATGATTTGACAACGGTAAAATGTCACAATTATGATTTGACAACGGTAAAATGCCACAAATATGATTTGACAACGGTAAAATGTCACAATTAGGATTTGACAACGGTAAAATGCCACAATTATGATTTGACAACGGTAAAATGCCACAATTATGATTTGACAACAGTAAAATGCCACAATTATGATTTGACAACGGTAAAATGTCACAATTATGATTTGACAACGGCAAAATGCCATAATTATGATTTGACAACGGTAAAATGTCACAATTAGGATTTGAGAACTTAACGTTTTTTTTAAATTACCATTGACTTGTCCGTAACTTTCGGGTTGTGGTAAAAATGATTAACTGTCTTCATAACAGAAAGATGCAAGTACAATTCATTGATGCCGGAAAAGTTAAGCCCCTTCGAAACATCGTGATCACTTTGTTTTAGTTCAATTTATTTGCTGCTTGCAACTTTTAAAAACTTTATTGACCTTAAATTTATGTTCTTTTAGTATGTTTTTAAATCCTTTATATTAACTCGTGGTGTCAACATCCTTGATTGCTTGATTGCTTGTCGCCAAAACCTTTGATCGATTTTTAACCCATTTCCTCGTAAGCTAGCAAGCTGAAATTTTGCAGGCAGTTTTGTACCGATAATAAAAACAATGTATCAAAATTTCAGATCGATCGCATTTACCGTAATTAAATTATTGATTTTTTTAGCTTATTAAGACTGCACTTAAGACACATCTTTTCAACATTTATTTTCAAAATTAATGAAACAACATTTCTTGTAAATGATTAACGTAGCTTATGTACAATGTACTGTAATTTTTGTGTTTGTTATGATATGAAAGTTAATGTAATATTTATAGGCATGTTATTTCTTTCATGTAAAGCGCTGTGAGCCCAGTTCCTTACTGGGATACAGCGCTATATAAATAATCAACTTATTATTATTATTTTATTTATTCCTATGTATCATGCTATTTTTTGAGATAGAGCGTCGCGGTGCGTATTATATTGAACAACCTTTCTGTCGCGCAATAAGGTGCGTATTTTATTGACAACTCTTTTTATAAACATATTCCTCATCGGTGCGCATTATATTAAACATGTTTAACGACACAACTGCAATTTTATATTTTTGGATGGTCTTGCGCTGCGTATTATAATGAACATTCTTTTAGTTAAGGCTCAAATAATAAAACCTATAATGATAATGAAACTAAAGCTAATATCCTTAACACATATTTTGCATCATCTTTTTCTGCCTCAGGCGACAAGGAAGTTTTAATAAATTTAAATAAAATGGAGGAAATAGGTAACATAACTGTAGATGAGATAGGTATACATTCACTCCTAAAAAACTTAAAAATAAACAAAGCTACTGGCCCAGATGATTTGCCTGCAAGATTATTAAAAGAACTAAGCAATGAACTGTCCCCAATCCTTGTAGTTCTCTTTCAAGCCTCTCTAAACCAGGGTAAAGTGCCCCAGGATTGGAAATTAGCTAATGTAAGTCCACTCTTTAAGAAAGGGGATAAATCAGACCCTGGTAATTACAGGCCTGTATCACTTACTAGTATCACCTGTAAATTACTAGAACACATAATATATAGTAGAATAGTTAACCACCTTGACAAATATAATGCCCTATGCCCACATCAACACGGCTTTAGAAAAAACAGATCATGTGAAACACAATTAATAGGTTTAATAGATGAACTATCAAAAGGCTTGGACAAAAATGATCAAATAGATACAATATTACTAGACTTCTCAAAAGCATTTGACAAAGTTCACCACCTTAGTTTACTTAAAAAACTTAACTACTTTGGAATCTCAGGTTCCTTACATCACTGGATCCAAGACTTCCTTTTGGGCAGGGAGCAAACTATAATAATTAATGGATCTAAATCTGCACCAATAAAGGTTAACTCAGGAGTTCCACAAGGAACTGTGCTAGGTCCCTTACTCTTTTTAATTTATATAAATGATTTACCCAACAACATCTCAACAGGTACAAAAGTTAGGCTATTTGCTGATGATTGTATAATCTATAGAACAATTAAATCAGAACAAGATAGCAAAATTTTACAAAAAGACTTAGATGAATTGATAAAATGGGAAACTAACTGGAGTATGTCTTTCCATCCAGAAAAGTGTCAACTGTTAAGAGTAACAAAGAAAAAGAAACAAATAAATTCAAAATATTACATTCATGGAAAAGAACTGACCCAAACTAAAGATGCAAAATACTTAGGAGTCTTAATAAATGAGAAACTATCATGGAATCCCCATGTCAATGAAGTTATTAAAAAATCAAACAAAACCTTAGGCTTTATAAAAAGGAACTTTAACAAATGTAATAGAGATATAAAACTAAAATGCTACCTCACTTTGGTGAGACCTGCACTAGAATATGCATCTTCTGTATGGGACCCATCCACCAAAGAAAACATTGATAAACTAGAACAAATTCAAAAAAGAGCTGCCAGATTCATTACTGGAGAATATGAGAATATTCGAAACTGACAAGAGTAACACCATTAGTTAAATCATTAAACCTTGAAACACTAGAGGATAGAAGAACCAAGAGCAAAGTAGTAATCATACATAAAGCAATTAATTCTAATTTAGAAATACAACACAAAGATAACTTAATACAACCCTCAGATAGACATAAGGATAAAAACACCTTTCTTATTCCGTATGCAAGAACAAACACATACAAGTTTTCCTTCTTCCCGTCCGGAATTCGGGCGTGGAATGGGTTGCCTGAAGAATCCAGGAAAACCAACACTTTATCAACATTTAAATCTCTAATAAAAATGCAGGACTAAACACAAACCATAGATAAGCGTAGGACGCAATAATCTTCTGTATAGAAGGAGCGTCTGTAAACAGATAAGATAAGATAAGATAAGTTACTTCTCGTACATAAAGGATTTATATTCAAAAACTTGGTTTTTAAATCCCTTATATTAACTTCGCGGCCGTCTCATCATCTCTCTCATGGGCTCGGCGGGCGGAAAAACAAAAGTCAAAAATGACCCACTTCCCGTGATCCGATCGAACTGAAATTTGGCACACGGACCCGTCTAACCTAACAATGCATCGTATCAAAATTTCAGATCGATCGAACGTACCGTAATTAAATTAATGCATTTTTAGTTTATCCTTATATGAGGTATGTAATTTAAATTCACTGTTTGTTATTGTTTTTTCCCACGTGAAATTTTGAGCTGACGCATTGAGGCGACCCAACGAAGCGACGGGCGCTTTTGTTTACATTTTACGTGTCACTCTGAGCTCGGTCAAGCGAATCAGTGACCAGACTTTTCCCCTCTCCCCCCCCGACCTCCCCTCCCCCCACCCACCCCTCCCCCCACCCACCCCTCCCCCCACCACTAGGGTTATGATGCAAAGTTGAGTTAAGACAGATTCAGTCTGTAAATGTTTGAAAATAATCAATACTGTTAGTTATGTCTCATATATAAGGGATTTATAGTCAAAAACTTTGTTTTTACGGGTTTGTTTTATTAAATCCCTTATATTAACTTCGCGGCCGTCTCTGTCTTGGGCTCGGCGGGCGGGCGGAAAAACAGAAGTCAAAAATGACCCACTTCCCATGATCCGATCGAACTGAAATTTGGCACACGGACCCGTCTGACCTAACAATGCATCGTATCAAAATTTCAGATCGATCGAACGTACCGTAATTAAATTAATGCATTTTTAGTTTATCCTTATATGAGGTATGTAATTTAAATTCACGGTTTGTTATTGTTTTTTTGCCACGTGAAATTTTGAGCTGACGCATTGAGGCGACCCAACGAAGCGACGGGCGCTTTTGTTTACATTTTACGTGTCACTCTGAGCTCGGTCAAGCGAATCGGTGACCAGACTTTTCCCCTCTCCCCCCACCCCTCCCCCCCACCCCTCCCTACCCCACCCCTCCCCCCCCCCACTAGGGTTATGATGCAAAGTTGAGTTAAGACAGATTCAGTCTGTAAATGTTTGAAAATAATCAATACTGTTAGTTATGTCTCATATATAAGGGATTTATAGTCAAAAACTTTGTTTTTACGGGTTTGTTTTATTTACGTTTTTTATATTTTTTATAGTTTTTTTTTGTGCTTGCGAATGTCACTTCTGTTTTGGTGCGAATGTCACTTCTGTTTGGCGTGCGAATGTCACTTCTGTTTGGCGTGCGAATGTCACTTCTGTTTGGCATGTGAATGTCACTTCTGTTTTGCGTGCGAATGTCACTTCTGTTTGGATTTCGAATGTCACTTCTGTTTGGCGTGCGAATGTCACTTCTGTTTGGCGTGCGAATGTCACTTCTGCTTGGCGTGCGAATGTCACTTCTGCTTGGCGTGTGAATATCACTTCTGTTTGGCGTGCGAATGTCACTTCTGTTTGACGTGCGAATGTCACTTCTGTAAGAGTTATAAGTCACAAATAAAGAGAATCCAGGGTTTCTCTGCCATTCCCCTGCTCTTCAAATAGAAATGTACAGTTGTCTTTGAACGTTGATAAACGCCCGTAGTTTACTTATTGATCTTCGGGTTAGATAACCTAGTGATGTTAGGTGGAGATAACGCTATGATGTTTGATCGAGATAACATCCAATATTTGATAGAGATATCATCTGATATTTGATAGAGATAACAATTGTTGTTTTCTGGAGATAGCTATATGATGCTCCATGTAAATAAAATTTCGTTTTTGGTGTTTAGAGGTGTACACCGTAAGATTCTGGCTTTGACAAATGAACTAACACAACACAGTTGAAACGTTTCTCGGCAACTAGGGAAGAAAAATTTTGAGGATAATATTAAACATTTTTTCTATTCCGATATGGAAGACTGTGATGGTCATAAAATGACATTTTTTTAGGCCACGCCACAAGATTAAATAGCATGACTGTATTAAACTAGTCAACAATTAATAAATAATTTCCATACATCAACACAAGCGTATGACTCCATTACCCCCTCCCAATCCACACACAAGACTTCAACTATTCTCCCCTCTTACAGCATGGCTGTGTGTGATGTCATCTGTCTTAGTTTTGATCAGGGGTGTACCGATTTTGGCTCCGCCTCCGAAAAAATCCTGATTCCAACGATTTTTAAAAATTCGGCACAGGCTGCGGCAGAATTTCACTTCATAAATCCGGCCAAATCCGGAAACCGGCCATTTTTACAAATCCGTCTCCTGTCGGATTTCACTTTATAAATCCGGCTTAGCCGGATTTCAAAAAATTATAATCCGGTACACCCCTGGTTTTGATTCAAGTATGTAATCTCATTACGGACCCGATCACCTACAGTCTTGCTATTTTTCCATTTAAAAAAGGCGGCCTTACGAACAAGGAAAATGCAAAGATGCGTTATTAACACGATTAAATTTTAATCAGCCGTCGATTCGCGACATTAACCGTTGACCTCCCTCCCCCACCCTCATTGAAACAAACTCCAGTGTTAAATCAAGCTTTAATCCAGTATTCTGGAGACCCCCCCCCCATTGCCACCACCTCTCACCATGGCTTCACCTTGACTTAAGCGCTTTGTCAGGGAATCGCACAATGAAATACCCGTGCTCCCAGCAAACAGCGCGTCAAAAGCTGAGACATTACGTCCTCTCGTCGCGGCCATGTTTCCCGTCAAGTCTCGCGTGATCTGCACGAGCCAGCGCCATTATGGGACATTCACGTCCATCAGCTGCCAGGGACTTGAGATAATCCATCGAATTTTTGAAATCTTCAACACGGGCTTATCCGCTAGGGCCGACATTGCTGGGGATTGGGGGGGGGGAGAAGACAGGAGTGAGGGGTGGGGCAAAGTGGTGTGCCTTCATGACACAATAGACTTCTGCACTGTTTGGAGAGGCAAGAATAAGGGGGGGGGGTAAGAGAGAGGGGTGGGGCAAAGTGGTGTGCCTTCATGACACAATAGACTTCTGCACTGTTGGGAGAGGCAAGAATGGAGGGGGGGGCAAAGTGTTGCGCCTCCATGACGTGATAACCTACTGTGCAGCAGTACTACTCATTGGTCTGCGGACCGATGCCGGTCCCTGTCCCATTCGCCGCCTGTCAACAGAAGTCATCAAGAAAGAATAGAAAAATATAATTTTTATCCTCAAATTGCTACCATTAACACTAACTTAAAAGAATATGTAATTTTTTCGGCAATCCTATATAATAAAAGGCAATTTTCTGTTCGTTCTGTCCGGTCCTCGATAGCGATTGATCCCCCAAACACATATGATTCCTACAGCCAATCATATTGAACGCGTTTACGCGGACGTTCAAAACGAGTTATTTTTGGTGCAGTACTTCTTCCAAGACTTTATTTTGATTTATGCGCGTTGGGATTTATAGTCAAAAGCTCTGTTTTTACAAGTTATTTATTTTAACTATAATGAATAGTATTTTTGACGTGATGCACATGTATGCCGGTCGAGACGGCTGTTCGAGGGGAGTTACAACATGCCACCGAACGTTGTCGGAACGTCCTCGGGCGGGCTTTGCTGCTCGTAAGCACATACTATGAAATAGATAAATTAAATTAAATTTCGCTACCACGCCAGTACAGCTAAAATACTGCACCAGTCCCTGGAGTAATGGAATAATTCCTGCCGGTCCACCGTACTAAATGTTTGAGAATCATTGCTGTTAATAACGGGCGTTATTAACAGATACGATAACAAAACAGAGGAACTGACTTGATGTACGATTAGAGAGATGAGAAATGTGTTAACAGAAAATCCTTACATTCATAACATGGTAGGTACACGGTGGGATCACGCCAACAATTTATATATTTTAAGAGAATGAAAAGATTTTGTGGTGTTAACATTTTAAACTTAGACGTACTGGTCAGTTCCATACTGGTCAGTTCCATACTGATAAGTTCCATACTGGTCAGTTCCATACTGGTCAGTTCAATAATGTTAGTTTCAGAAATCGTCGGTGAAATCTGTGATGGTATTCTCGAAACTGAACCTGCTGAGACAGTCTAAGTGATACAAGAAAATCTGCTGAGTTAAACCGGGAGACAAAGTCACAGAATTGGTTACACAGGTTTTGTTACAGGAAACGAATTAAAGGGCGGTAATTATTGTCTCTAGCTGATGTAGCGTATAATCTCCCGTAGACGCACTGTTTTACGACAGGAGATGATTTTAGTTTTCTAGGATTATAATGACAAAAACAAAAATGGGAAACTTTGCGACAATTATAAAATTTTGGGAAGCACCAAAAACTGAAGTGCCCTTTTATTAGAATACTAGGGGTTGTAGGGTTTTTCAAAAGCCCAAGTAACTGATCGTTGTTTGATAAATACGAAATATTAAACTTCCTGAAGACTTTAAACAAAGTATTTTATAATTGTTTTGGGTAATTGACGTCATATAATATTTTACGGTGAGAAACACAATACGTTCTGTTAATCTGGAAACCAAAACGATACTAATCGTTACGGATCCATCCAGCCAGCCAGCCAGTGACTTGGGCTATTATATTTTTTATTCTTAGCTTACAAGGTGCATCGAACCAGCCGGTAATTAAAATTATTAAAAGACATATATCACTTAATATAACTTGTGTGGTGGCAGTGAAGTCAATAAATACCAGTAGGGTCATTATTGCTTTCATAAAGCAGATTTGATTTCTGACACTCTTACACTGGAGATACATAACATCTGCCTGACAGAATCAGAATCGATAACACACCACTGAAATATCTCACAGCTCCCAACTTTGCGCACCAAGATGTGACGCACCAAGATGTGACGCACCAAGATGGTATTCTGTATAAATGAAACAATCACAGAGACATTAAGCTTGAGCACAGACAACAAAATTCACATTTCATTGGCAACGAAGCAACCAATGGCAGCACCGCTACCATGAATAACTAAATAAAAATTCGCGATGAAAGTCGAAAGGAGATTGTTACGCCTGAGTTTGATGTTTGTTATTCGTGATTGTTTTGTGTTTAAAGACTTTAATTGATATTTAATATTTCTGTGATGTGTAAAGACGGCGATATTAAAAAAAAGATTTCAGGGGAGAGAAATGTTTTTTTTTGGGAAGAGGGGAGGTAACGCTGATGAAGATTATTTTTAAAATAATTTTATCGGATGAGCATAACCGCCGCCACTCTTCGGTGGAATATTTGTAGCCACCATTACTTGGTGAGTTAGTTATCAATTCAACGTCTTTCAACATCTAACTGGATATGTTCAATGGCGAATATGAGAAGCCCCCGGTGAGAGGGTGAATGTGAGTTGTGAATGATAAACTTGAGTTCACGAAGTGAGTGAGAGACACGTGACCTGGGTTACCTTTCCCCCGAGTCCTACTCGTTATCTACACTTTGTACTATCCTACGGTGGATTAAAAGGGGGGGGGGCTGAACGGGCTAAAGCCAGCGGCCCCCGATGATTTAGGGGCCCCCAAATTATTATTTTCTATAATAAAGGTGGGCAAATGTTTGCATGAAGCCTTGAAAATATAAATAAGTTATTAAAATCTCATCTACTTACCAAGAGAAAATAAGGAAGAGTGTGAAATACCAGAAATCGTCGTCATTTGTAATAATATATAGGGAAACCTAGCTTTAGGAAACCAATCGACTTCTATTTAGTTTGGAAAACTTACGACAAAAAACTTTGACATAGTAGAGCATAATTCAATAATCGAATTTTTAACCAACTTCCAAGTTAGTACACTGTTTACGAGTTTAGACGCTTCGACCTACAGACAGACTGCAATAAGAATCAAGAATTAGATATTCGAATAAATATGTAATTAAATACTAGTAACGTATATACTCGTTCTAAAGCCGACTTTTTGGGGACAAAATCTAGGGGAAAATGTTGGGGGAGGGGGGGCGTTCGGCTTACGAGAGGGTCATAGGTGATTTCTGTATGTACATTAAATATCGGTGTCCCTAATTAACCTGAATTACATGTTGCGTTCCGTTATTAGCTAAATACCATTCATTCCTGTTGAGCGATTCATCAATTTAATACCAATTAAGTCCCATACTGGATCAGAAATTGTCCAAATTATTGTTTATATTTTGAAAGAAATTGACATGCAAATTCAAGATTGCTGTGGACAGTCATGCGAGAATGCTGCAAGTATAAGTTGGAAGTAAAACAGAGTCCAGACTATCCTTCGTAAGAAGTGCCGTGTTGCTCATTATGTGCCGGCCACAGCTCATTCCATTAATTTGGTTGGGAAAAGTGCAGCAAAAGGTTTTCCTGCTGCAACCAGATTTTAAAATTTTTTTTATTTACTTATTTTTTCATTCTGCAAAATCTGTATACCTGGCTTGTTGCATCTGTTCATCGTTGGCAGGGTCTTCAAAAACAAACGAAAAGGTTACACTTTAACAAAGCCTTGTCTGACACAAGATGGTCAGCCCGACTTGATGCTGTAAGATCTGTTAATAAATAATACCATGATAATATTGCAGGACTGGAAGAATTGGGAACTGACGACAGTCGACTTGAAGCATTTCGGAAGGAACTTGAACAACTGAAACTCGCTAATTTACTTGAAATTCGGGACACAATTTTAAAATGGTTTCAGAAAATGTATGCATCCCTTCAAGATACATTTGTTGAAATATCTTCTTGAGTTTGTTAAAAACAGAATTCTGAATTTGATTACTAATTCTAATAATTCTATGAAGAAAAAGGAAAGGATATGTACGTGGAGAAAGAGTTTAAACAATCTTCAATGTGATTAAAGAAAGAGAAAGTGCCATCTTGATGAAGAGACATCAGCCGAAACAGTATTTTCTCCGGGACAAAAATTCAAGGTTGAGGTATTTCTGGTATTCATTGACAAACTTTCTCCAGTCCTACAACATCAGTTAGATGCATATAAAGGCATCCATATGAAATCTGGCTTTCTTACAAACCTCACGGAGCTCAGCAATGATGCCATCCGAGGGGCAGCAGCCAAGTTAATGGAAGAATACTCAAGTGATTTCGAAGACTGCTTTCCTTCAGAATAAGTCTAATTTTCAGAACTTTTCAAAAAGTTTATTGTCCAGCCCCAGGGTCAGGAAAAGGAAGTAGCACAATGTGAAACTCAAAATACATGCACAGAGCTAAATATGTTACACAGTACTTTCCAAGTTTACACATTGCACTTTGCATGTATCTCCCGTTGATGACATAAAAGTGCAGCTGACAGCGATCATTTTCAAAGTTGAAAAAAATAAATTATGAAATTAGAAGTTTCATAGGACTACAAAGACTCTAATGAGCATTGAAGGGGAAATCGTAAGCTCGCTTAATTTTACTGACTTGATTAAAAATCTCGCCGTGAGAAAAGTTCGCAAACGAAGGTTCTAAAGATTGAAATAAATAATAATAAATATTTTAATGAAGTGTGGATTCGTGTAACTTTATATTAATTTAATTGACTTCTATTTAATTTTTGTCTTATTACACGCTGCATTACAAGTTACACAGTCTTATATTAGACTGCTAGTGATCATTTTATTTAAAATTACGCTGCCTGGACAGGGCCCCAGTTTGAATTGCAGCCAGGGGCCCCGAGCAGTCTTAATCCGCCCCTGGTACTATCGACACAGTTAAGTTAAATGGCTTCAGCCGCGTAAATAACGCTGATAACATGACGTCAGTACACCAACCAAAAAATATCATAGATGACAACTGACCCCGCCCCTCCCCACAACGGTGACGTCCAAAAAAGCGGCGTCACTGGGGTTGTTGGCGTCACCCAATACGGTAGGTCATGGTATCGTCCCCTTACGACTTACCCCTTAGAACTCATCCGAGTACACCAGTGCCAAACAACGGGAACATACATACTTTTTTTTTCCATTTTGGTGTCACGCCTTGTGATGGTGTCCCCCGTTGCGGTTCGTACCCCCCCCCCGCCCGCACCCCCTAGTGACGCCTCTGGGCCAATGCACCAACCTCCATTTGGCCCGATAAAGCGTCGTGTGCTGCACTTCACACCTAAAGTTGACAATTAGTTGGTCTTAGTGTGTGTCTGTGTGTGCGCCGGTGTGTGTGTTCGTTGGTGTGTGTGTGTGGGTGTGCGCGCGCAATCGCACGGGTGTGTATTCATTTGTAGGAGTATGAGACAAATGGGACGTAAAAATACAATGCAAAGTCTATATTCGTTTCCCTTATCGGCCGATTGCAGGCTTCTGAGATTTAGCCATCACCCCTCCCCCTTCCCCCCACACACACTCCGGGCCATCTATGGTAAAATAAAGAGCAAGATTCTCAGCTCTTATAAAGAAAGAAAGAGAAGAAGAAGAAAATTAAAAAGGAATGAAGCAGACAAACATGATTAGTATTAGTAGTCAGACACGAAACAAAAAAAACAAAAAAAAGTAGTCCTGCTGTAACTGGACCAACGGAGGAGGAATCGTATGAATGTTGTGTGTGGCCAAGGAAGGTATTGAGTGTGGACTAGAAGAGGGAGAAGTTAGAATATAGGCAAGGGAGAAGTTAGAATATAGGCAAGGGAGAAGTTAGAATATAGGCAAGGGAGAAGCTAGAATATAGGCAAGGGATAAGTTAGAATATAGGCAAGGGAGAAGTTAGAATATAGGCAAGGGAGAAGTTGGAATATAGGCAAGGGAGGAGTTAGAATATAGGCAAGAGAGAAGTTAGAATATAGGCATGGGAGAAGTAAGGACATAGACAAAGCAGAACGGATCAGCTTCAGCGTTGATTTATTTCAACCACGATAAAACTGAAAATTTAAGAAATCGGTAAACACCACACACAAACTAACAACATTCGATAATGAGGCTTGAATATTTTTTTATTATTATTTCTCAAGTATTTTTTTTTGAAAGTGCAGCTTTGAATAAATACTTAGATATTATTAAATTCATTGGTTATCTTTTCCAAATACCGTCCAACGCCATCAGCATTTTAACAAAAATATTTTTTTTAAAAACAACAACAAAAAACACGATTTTTTTTTCAGACAGAATAATGTTTGTAAACTTAAGTCGTAGAATTTAATGACGTTTTCTGTTCCTTCAACATGAACGTGGGTTTTCAGCGAAGTTAAAAGCTCTAAAGGATTTCGTAAATAATTAATTCATATCGGCCTTTAGAAAATAGTCCTTGTTTGGACCACAGCTGAAATTGACTGAAATCAATGATGCAGTGGAGAACTGAAGTCATTTCTGATATTTTTTTTTAAATATTTTTATTTTGCTTTCCACTGCACATTACGTTCAATATTTTAATAGCTGGTACCAATAAAGCTCAACTGAACAATAGCTTGCAACTGGCTCAGTCCGATCTTTCCGGAAACCCAGTTTTATATATTTTTACAAGGACCACGTTTTAGGCAAGTAATTTTTGCGCCAGCAATCCCAATTTATGGTTTCAGGGAACCAATATTATAGTGCAAGGGGAAGAAAATTTATAGTTTCAGAAAACATTTTTAAATATAGATTTCGGGAAACTTTAATATTTTCATCAAAAACCAAAGACGTTTTCAAACGAAGTTTTGAGAAAACCAGTCCAGATTTATATGAATGTCTTCTTTTTGAAACGAGACCACCAGATAACATTTGACTGTGATATCTATCAATTTTAATGCTGAATTTATCATCTCATGGTCTGTTCTATATAGATACGAGTTGTATTCTGAGTTGTATTCTGAATTGTATTCTGAGTTGTATTCTGAGTTGTTTTCTGAGTTATTTTCTGAGTTGTATTCTGAGTTGTACTCTGAGTTGTACTCTAAGTTGTATTCTGAGTTGTACTCTAAGTTGTACTCTAAGTTGTATTCTGAGTTGTACTCTGAGTTGTACTCTAAGTTGTATTCTGAGTTGTACTCTAAGTTGTACTCTGAGTTGTAAGACTTAAACCATTTTAGGTCATGCCAACATGCATCTAATCAAAGCCTGGCACTGTGTGTGTCTGTGTGTGTGTGTGTGTGTGGGGGGGGGGTTATAGTTTATGTAGTGCTAATTAAGGACCTCACTGTCCAACATGTGTCTAACATCGATCTATGAGAAAATCTGTGCCAACAAAAGACAGGGACATTAGAAAATGAGTTCAGCGTCACATTGGGGAACTATGAGACAATCTGTGCCAACAAACAAGAGACGGGGACATTACAAAATGAGTTCTGTGTTACATTGGGGGAAAACGCGCGAGGTTAAAAGGTCATTAACCGCATAATAAGCTCGCTCAGAGATCGATTTAAAAAACAACATGGAATGTGCGGGGATTAGGAAGGATGTGTGCATACGTAGATGAAAGGGTGGGTGTGGGAGAGGGTGTGGGGGGATTGGGAGGGGCAGGGGAGATAAATGACCGTTTAAATGCAAGATGAGTTACGGCCCCCCTGGGGTATGAAGAGAGATAAGACTTCTGAGCGGATCGGAGGAAGGCGATCCGCCTGCAGAGGCGGATCCGAAAATAAAAATGACAGGGTGCCGGGAGACACACATGAAGCCTTGTCAAAATAGATCATCGTATCGGGATATAAATCTAGAGCTCTCTCTCTCTCTCTCTCTCTCTCTGTTTGGCGGAGTCACTTCACTGAGGACGCGTGCACCTTGGTTTAAACACAACCTGCATCAGACACAGGTGAGTTGAGACAACCTGCATTCGACACGGGTGAGTTGAGACAACCTGCATCAGACACGGGTGAGTTGAGACAACCTGCATCCGACACGGATGAGTTGAGGAATATGTGCCACGTCATTTGATTACCACTCATCCGAACATCGCCACCCTAATGAAATAGGCGTCTGATAAAAAAAAACCAACAACTTGACATTACTCGCCATTGAAAATATAATTAAAGCATCGGAGTATTACCCGCCCCTCACCATTTTATATAAATGCACTTTAACTGCATTGGAGAAACACATATTGATGAAAACAGTCTGACCATGGGCGATTTTAATTTAACTCCAGTTTATCATCTTCTGATTTATATCATCATCAACGTACATAATTCCCGTAATGGATGTAATGCTGATTTGTTCAATAGTGCGCACCAAAAAATTACAGCACCAAATATAACTCTTTTCGAACATTCCGCTTAAAATTGTTCAATATAATAATAAATGAACCAAATAAAAATAATTCAAAATAAATGAAAGTTCTGTATTACGTTATTTTTTTAATCTGATGTGTATTCATTTTGAAAACCTCCGTCATTTTTGACGGGTGATACGCTAGTTATTAAATAATTTGATTTTAGCCACATTTGACGTAAACCACAACTGGACTTAATACACCACATTGGACTTAAAATCCCGTTGGACTTAAAATCCCTTTGGACTTAAAAACACATTGGTCTGAAAAGCCATATGGCGTAAAGCCTCCGTTGTCTTCAGCCACACATATGAAATAAACTAAAGTGGGATGTGACCACCAGCAACACAATGTGTCGATTGCCGAGCATTCAACACTGGATTCAAATGTGTAGATAATTTCTAAAATTTTATTTCAATATTGTCAGACCAGTCAGTTTGACGTTTCCCAGACAAGACCATGATGTCTCTTTTCCAACGTTAGGAACTTACAGTGACTCGTTTGAATTGCCAGAAATTTGTCAAGAAAGTTGAGACATAGATATTCATATTGGTTTAAATGTTTTTAAAAAAAAACTTTCTATTTCGACAGAACAATCTCAGATTGGTAGCAGTGCAGCGAAAGACAATTTTTGTGAAAAAATGCGCCCCGGCTCGTTTTTACTGAAAGTTGACCTCTGGTCAGTTTGACAGAAGATTAAAACGAGGTATATCATTTGGTATTATCTGAAGAAGAAGTTACGCGACATTCCTTTTCTTTTATTGCCCGCTAACTCAATGCAAGAACGCGCCAATGTGACAGGTCTTCGCCATTTCCCTGGCGCTTGGGAAGATATGATCCAAGTAATTGTTTGACCGCGGTTGTGTTACATTAGCCACGAAAGCAACTGGACAACAAGGAGGTCTGTACTTCTACCATTGGTCAAGTCAAAGTTTTTTGTCGTAAGTCTTGGACCAGGTATCGGTATAGATCTTGACACGTAGCTCGACATCAAGGGTATCTCTAATGGTCAAGTCAAAGTTTCTTATTGTAATCCTTGGACCAGGTATCGGTAGATCTACACTGGGAACATGAACATTATTCGAACAGGTCCATATCAGTAGCAGACAATCGAAAATATAATGTTGTGCCAAGTCTGAATGGGGGAAGGGGGGAGATCGGAGAACTGAGTGGTGACGTCATTTCGTAGGTTTAATTAAATAAACAAACGGAAGAAAAAGGGAAATCCCCACAGCTATGAGAGATGCCGTGTTCGATACCACCCATGTTGTGAACAATTCCAGTTCCAGTGCTGGGCATGCAACATCTGAACTTCAGATATGGAAATAAGGTGATCAAACAAGGTGGAATTTTAAAAAAAAACAACAATTTGCTTTTTTTTTGTTTTTTGTGTGTGTTGCCAACTCGGATTGAATCTGTAATCAAGGTGGTGAAATGACCACGCTGTCACAATATTGAGGACCATACGTTAAATATTATGTTGTTATTATCAGGTCTGAGCGTATTTTTTGTCTGAATAGACCGTCTTGAATTACGATGGAAAGAACTCTATTGCCATATGTTGGCGAAAGGACTGCCTTGACATATGCTGGAAACGGCTGCCTTGACATATGCTGGAAAGGACTGCCTTGACAAATGCTGGAAAGGACTGCCTTGACAAATGCTGGAAAGGACTGCCCTTACATATGCTGGAAAGAACTGCCTTGACAAATGCTGGAAAGGACTGCCCTTACATATGCTGGAAAGGACTGCCTTGACAAATGCTGGAAAGGACTGCCTTGACATATGCTGGAAAGGACTGCCTTGGTATATGCTGGAGTGGTCTTACCTTACGTTAAAATCCACCATTACAGTGCAGGAGTTTAAAGCTGATCTCTGTACAAGTCTTTCGCTGCAATCTGTATTTAAAAAAAAAGTTCCTAGTTTCATTATAATGTCATTGAAATTATAACACATTCGATAATCTTCAATTTCAACGAAAAGTTTGTTTCTGAATGATTTTCTGAAACCAGCCTGAAAATTAGACCAGAATTCGTAATTCATCTTGATTTGAAATTTTGAATTCAGGGAAATAGAAAAAAAAATGCTGAATCGTTCGGGAACTGAGCATGACTTCAGTCAGATACAACATTTTCACTCTCAAGGACATCAAGTCTCTTGTTGGATAAATCAGGCTTACAGTCAGATAACTTACTTTAGTCTTCACCCAGATAAAAACACCCCCTCGTCAATAAAATCATGTATTCTGTCAAATATAACACATTGTACTCAGATTTCTGGATCTGACATTTAACGTTGAGTTTTCAAATACATGAACTTTAACCCCTTCCATTCCCACCTTCAAAGTCATATTCAAAACTAAAAATCTGGCTGATAGAGACGACGCCTCATGTCTCAAACTACAAAGTGCCCGGGGGGTTGAAGATCCTGGGACGGAAGAAACTGACAAAAGCTTGATGTAACCACCAGACACATTTGGAAGAAGTAATTAGAATGTGTGACAAAATCGAAATTTGTTCCCATCGATCTGGGATCTAAAAATAGCCCCGGTGGGTTTCTGACTCCTGTTAAGAAAGCGTTCGGTTGTATTTCAGCCAAGTCATTTGTTCCGCATGTGAAAAAACGCTATGAGAGTAATTCCTACCCCCCCCCCAAACCGCCACCGCCCCGCGTCTCCATACGGCCCACACTCTCGGGGTCCTGGGGCCTGGGGTGACGTATCACCGTCCCCAGCACATCAGGGGGAGGTGATCCATTACAAAGATCTCCCATTTCACAAAATGACCTTTCCCGGCCAGAAGAGTAATGATACACGGACATATTTTGTCCGGAACGGGCATTTCTAGCAGGCTGAGAGAAATGATCCGGTACTAAGATGGCGCTACTCTACTCATGCGCCGTTTAGATTTCTTTCGTTGAAAATGCTTCTGCATTTCAACAACCCGCAGCAGATGCTGCTGCGACTGGTGATGATTTTGTATGATGGTGTTAGTTTGGGACATGATGGTGGTGCGTTAGAGGTGGTCTGGGTGCTGATTTAACGCTGGCATTCGTTGTTGGTGTGGTTGTTAGTAGATGCAGCTGAGGTGGTCTAGGTGCTGATTTGACCCTGACATTCGTTGTTGGAGTGGTTGTTAGTTGTTAGTAGATCTAACTGAAGCGTTTGTATGATTGTTCACTGCTAGATAGAGTGTTATTTTACTCGCCTGTTTATATATTTCGATATATATATATATATATATATATATATATATATATATATATATGTTTATGTTTATTATATTATCTCTTATTATTTAGATTATCTCTATGTATCATGTAAATGTTTATGCTAGTCTGTCGCGCGGTGCGTATTATATTGAACATAATTTTATAATATTTTCCCGATCTGTAAATGTTTATGCTCATATGTAGCGCGGTGCGTGTTGAACATAATCCATTACTTTTAATTATGTCTCATATGTGAAGGATTTATCGTAAAAAAAACTTTGGTTTTCACGTTTTATTTTAAAAAAATCTCTGCTGTATTATTTTTCACAGTCCAAATCTTAATTCTTATCAGCATAGTTTCTAGGATTTCTGTGAATCTCCATATTAACTCAATCCCAAGGCCCGAGATTAGACGATGTTTAAGTAAAATTTCTGCTAATTCAAAAATAGCTTTATATGCGGAGTCCATGTTAATGGGTTGAAATGATTGGGTGAATGTTTACATTAGATAACCCGGATGTCATTACTACATAAGTAGGTCAGGAATTTGAGCATAGCAGCTACACAGATCTTGTCACTTGTTACCAATGTATGTTTACTACTTGAGCTACTGATTGCACATCATCTCAAAGTTATAAATTAAAGGTGCTTTATATTTATAGTTGTTAGTACTCTGTTATAACACCAGTCTTGAATGCCTGTTAACCGTAATGTTTTTACTTGGTATGAAAATGCCCTTTGTTCACAATTTTGAGAACCTTTGGTCTTAAAGGAGAAGCTTGACCAACATACACCGCTCCAAACACCACTCCAAACACCGTAAACACTGGCAACCCTCCCCCACCCCCACAGTGACTGCGGCATCCCTTGTCCAGGCAGGACCCTCCCTCCACCAGTCAGATCGACAGTCCAGAAGTCCGGCATGTTTTGTGTGGAAGGGAAGGACAAAAAACTTCGTTTGTCCTCGGCCTGGATGACGGGTCGACGTCTGGGTGATTGAGTGCGTTTCGTGATTAGGAGGGATTGGAAATTGATCGAAGTGTCCACTCAACACGGAATGAAAGCCTCATGTCATGCGACCATTTCAAAGGTGCCAGGGGAATGTTCTCAGTTTCTGTATTACGAGAAGAATCAAGCTCTAATTATGTCTAGTAGTCTGTAGAACAAATTATTCACTACACATTTATTTGTGAACTACGTCATGCATCTCTCACCTTCACCCCCCACATTTTAACACAAACAGTCAGTTATTGGTTGCCACTGTCTATTTTCGTCAGCCTCTGGTCTATTACCTCCCCCCTCTTTTTTTCCTTATCCCCCTCCCGCTTTATACCATTCAGACAAAAATTGGTTATGACATTATGTGACCGTCACTATATTCACAATATGACTTTACAATGACAATATCACAACACATTGACAATATGACAACACATTGATAATACGACAACACAATGACAATAGGAAACCAAAATGATAATATGACACCACAATGACAACATGAGTACACAATGACAATATGAGAACTCATTGACAATATGACAACACAATGACAAAAGAGACACCACAATGACAATAGGACACCACAATGACAATAGGACAACACATTGACAATATGACAAGATAATGGCAATATGATCACACAATGGCAATATGAAATCACAATGTCAATATGAAACCACAAAGACAAAGATTCAAGATCTTCATGATTTCACCAACTGTAGCAGCAGCCGAATTCAATCCGGGTATCACTTGCAGGTTGGAAGAACAACAACCAACACGATATCTAGGTGTAAGCTACATGAGTCTTTTATACCCTAGACCCCAATCCGAGTTCCAATGTTGACGCTACTAGATTCAGAATGTGTGTGTGTGTGGGGTGCGGGGGCGGGTTGCTTGAAGATCACGAGTGTGAGTTTGGGAATAACCAAAAGGGTGTGAGGAGGTGGCGATGAAAATATATTAACGTTAGTATTAGGGCGAAGCAGGCTGTGTTTACATCTGCTTGGTCAGCCAGATTAACTGTCCAGCGGCGCGGACATTATAAGGCCAGATTTTTAGGCTGGCCATTCCTAGCTGTGAATTTGATAATGAGATTGGCGCAGGAGACAGTTGGGCTGAGATAGTTTGGTTGAGACAGTTTGGCCCAGACAGTTTGGCTGAGGTAGTTTGGCTGAGATAGTTTGGTAAATCAGTTTGGTTGAGACAGTTGGGCTGAGATAGTTTGGTTGAGACAGTTTGGCCCAGACAGTTTGGCTGAGGTAGTTTGGCTGAGATAGTTTGGCAAATCAGTTTGGTTGAGACAGTTTGGCTGAGATAGTTTGGCTGAGATAGTTTGGTAAAACAGTTTGGTTGAGACAGTTTGGTTGAGACAGTTTGGCTGAGATAGTTTGGCTGAGATAGTTTGGCAAATCAGTTTGGTTGAGACAGTTTGGCTGAGATAGTTTGGCTGAGATAGTTTGGTAAAACAGTTTGGTTGAGACAGTTTGGCTGAGACAGTTTGGCTGAGACAGTTTGGCTGAAACAGTTTGTCTGAGACAGTTTGACAGAGACAGTTTGGCTGAGACAGTTTGGCTGAGACAGTTTGGCTGAGACAGTTTGGCTGAGACAGTTTGGCTGAGACAGTTTGATTGAGATAGTTTGGCTGAGACTATTTGGTTGAGACCGTTTGGCTGAGACAGTTTGACTGAAACAGTTTGGCTGAGAAAGTTTAGCTGAGACATTTTGGCTGCGACAGTTTGGCTGAGACAGTTTGGCTGAGACAGTTTGGCTGAGACAGTTTGATTGAGATAGTTTGGCTGAGACTATTTGGTTGAGACAGTTTGGCTGAGACTGTTGGATTGAGATAGTTTGACTGAGACAGTTTGGTTGAGATAGTTTGGTTGAGATAGTTTTGCTGAGACAGTTTGGGTTGAGATAGTTTGGCTGAGACAGTTTGGTTGAGATAGTTTGGTTTAAGCGGAGCTTAATTCTTATAGTTTAAAAGAGAAAAAAATTTTTTTAAAAATCCAACTAAAATTAATTTTTTTAAAATTAATAAAAAGCAACTGAAAATCATATTGGAAATTAAATATTGATTTTTGTTGTTCATTAAACCAAATCTTTTATCAACACTACAACCGCCATTTTTAAACACTTAATTAAGTATTGTTATTTCATTTAGATTCTAAAGTATTTTTGTTTATCAGCGCTAAGAGTTGCTGACGTCATTGCGTTACAAAATGAATTAATATATTTGGGTTATTATATCATTTTTCAGCAGGCATCAGAAAACTTATATCAACAAATTATTTTTTCTTATTTGGAGGTAGTGATTCAATTTTGTCCCCCTTTTATTACCGAAACGGCTATTAATAAATTTTAATTATACCAAAAAATCTATACTTCCTGATTGTAGATGTATCAATTCGATTTTAAAAAAAAATATGATTAAAAATTGTTAAAAATGTAAAAATGAAAAGACTGACACAAATGACTGACCTAAAGAGAGACGGGGAGCAAGTGGTGAAAGATAAAAGTTACAATCAAACAAGAGACCCTTATTATTTTAAATTGCAAATTATATTGAATTAAAAAAAAATCATTAGAAAACTAGAAATAAACCCCCAAAAAATAATATTGGCTTGAAATATCCACCCACGCTATGACAGTGCCAGTGACAGTGCCAGGGACAGTGCCAGTGACAGTGCCAGTGACAGTGCCAGTGCCCGTGACATTGCCAGTGTCAGTGACAGCGTCAATGACAGTGCCAGTGACAATGCCAGTGACAGTGCCAGTACCAGTGACAGCGTCAGTGCCAGTGCCAGTGACAGTGCCAGTGACAATGCCAGTGACAGTGACAGTGAGAGTGTCAGTGAAAGTGCCAGTGACATTGCCAGTGTCAGTGACAGCGTCAGTGCCAGTGCCAGTGACTAAGCCAGTGCCAGTGACAATGCCAGTGACAGTGCGAGTGCCAGTGACAGTGACAGTGCCAGTGACATTGCCAGTGCCAGTGCCAGTGACAATGCCAGTGACAGTGCGAGTGGCAGTGTCAGGGCCAGTGACAGTGCCAGTGACAGTGCCAGTGACAATGCCAGTGACAGTGCCAGTGCCAGCTTTTCCCATCTACAAAAGTTATCGAAAAATATAATACGATTTCAAAGTACCTCGCCTCAAACATTTTTAACGCCTTTACCCTTTAGCTATTTCACTAGTATAACTGTTTATTTAACTGGACTGTTTTATTAGCTATTTCACTAGTATAACTGTTTATTTAACTGGACTGTTTTATTAGCTATTTCACTAGTATAACTGTTTATTTAACTGGACTGTTTTATTAGCTATTTCACTAGTATAACTGTTTATTTAACTGGACTGTTTTATTAGCTATTTCACTAGTATAACTGTTTATTTAACTGGACTGTTTTATTAGCTATTTCACTAGTATAACTGTTTATTTAACTGGACTGTTTTATTAGCTATTTCACTAGTATAACTGTTTATTTAACTGGACTGTTTTATTAGCTATTTCACTAGTATAACTGTTTATTTAAATGTACGATGGCATAAAAAAGGCCACTGGGCCCACAACTTCAAAGTCAGCTCCAATCAAGACAAAATCAGGTGAGATGATCACAGAACGAGACAAGCAGATGCGGCGCTGGACTGAGCACTATCTAGAACTCTATGCGACACAGAATGTAGTATCTGACTCTGCCATAGAAAGAATACCAGATCTACCAGTTCTAGATCAGCTTGATGCTCCACCGTCAATAGAGGAGCTTGGTAGGGCTATCGATCATCTGAGAAATGGAAAGGCCCCAGGCAACGATGGCATTCCTGCAGAAGTCCTTAAGCACGGCCAGCCAGCACTACTGAAGCCTCTGCACGAACTCATATGCGATTGCTGGGAACGCGGTCACATCCCACAGGACATGCGTGACGCCAAAATAGTTACGCTTTATAAGAACAAAGGAGATCGCAGCGATTGCAATAACTATCGTGGTATCTCCTTACTGAGTATTGTGGGAAAGGCTTTTGCCAGAGTGATCCTTGCACGCCTGCAAATTCTGGCGCAAAATGTCTACCCAGAATCACAATGCGGTTTTCGGGCTGGCCGGTCAACAATGGACATGATCTTCTCACTCCGTCAGCTACAAGAGAAATGTCGGGAGCAACAGAAAGCCCTCTTTGTTGCCTTCATAGATCTAACAAAGGCATTTGACCTGGTCAGCCGCGAGGGTCTGCTACGTATATTGGAAAAAATAGGATGCCCGCCGCGGCTTCTCTCCATCATCGAGTCCTTCCACACCAATATGCACAGCACAGTGCTCTTCGATGGTGCCACCTCAGAACCTTCCCAGTCTGTAGCGGAGTCAAACAGGGTTGTGTACTGGCTCCAACACTCTTCGGTATCTTTTTCTCGATGCTACTGCGTCATGAATTCGAGGACTGTTTCGAGGGTGTAAACATCCATACAAGGGCGGATGGAAATCTGTACAACATCAGCCGTCTCCGTGCAAAGAGAAAAGTGGAAAATGTTTTAATTAGAGAGCTGCTCTTCGCGGATGACGCAGCCCTTACCTCACATTCAGAGATAGGTCTCCAACTTTTGGTCGACAAGTTCTCAGAGGCATGCAAAGATTTTGGTCTAACGATAAGCCTCAAAAAGACCAACATTATGAGACAAGGAACTGACTGCTTCCCAGCAATCTCCATTGAGGGAAACACCTTGGATGTCGTCGATGATTTTACCTACCTTGGCAGTAACATCACAAGCACACTCTCCCTGGAAAAGGAAATTGAAACCAGAATCGGCAAGGCTTCATCATTAATGGCTAGGCTGAATAAAAGAGTGTGGAACAATGCACAGCTCACTGCTAGGACAAAAATCACTGTGTACCAGGCCTGCGTGCTCAGCACACTCCTCTATGGCAGCGAGTGCTGGACGACCTATGCCAAACAAACAAAGCAACTCAACAGCTTCCACTTACGATGCTTGCGCAGGATTCTGCACATCAAGTGGCAGGACAAGATAACGAATGTCGAGGTACTCAGAAGGAGTCATATGCTGAGCATGCACTCAATCCTGAGTGAGAGGCGCCTGCGGTGGCTGGGACATGTCCGCAGGATGAACTCGGAGCGCATTCCAAGAGCCCTGCTTTACGGTGAGCTGGCAACTGGTGTGCGGAAGAGAGGACGCCCCTGCTTGCGCTTCAAGGATGTCTGCAAGAAAGACATGAGTCTGGCGCAGATAGACCATAAAACGTGGGAAACCATTGCTGAGGAACGCACCTCCTGGCGGGCTAAAGTACGCGAGGGCATCCAAGTCGCGGAAGCTTCCCTTACAGTCAAGAGCGAGGAGAAAAGGGCCAGGAGAAAGGGGAAGGGGGGCAGAGGAGCAGGAGGAAACGCCATCATCCCATGAGGATGGACGGATGCCATAGTAGTAGTACTAGTATAACTGTTTATTTAACTGGACTGTTTTATTAGCTATTTCACTAGTATAACTGTTTATTTAACTGGACTGTTTTATTAGCTATTTCACTAGTATAACTGTTTATTTAACTGGACTGTTTTATTAGCTATTTCACTAGTATAACTGTTTATTTAACTGGACTGTTTTATTAGCTATTTCACTAGTATAACTGTTTATTTAACTGGACTGTTTTATTAGCTATTTCACTAGTATAACTGTTTATTTAACTGGACTGTTTTATTAGCTATTTTACTAGTATAACTGTTTATTTAACTGGACTGTTTTATTAGTTATTTCACTAGTATAACTGTTTATTTAACTGGACTGTTTTATTAGCTATTTCACTAGTATAACTGTTTATTTAACTGGACTGTTTTATTAGCTATTTCACTAGTATAACTGTTTATTTAACTGGACTGTTTTATTAGCTATTTCACTAGTATAACTGTTTATTTAACTGGACTGTTTTATTAGCTATTTCACTAGTATAACTGTTTATTTAACTGGACTGTTTTATTAGCTATTTCACTAGTATAACTGTTTATTTAACTGGACTGTTTTATTAGCTATTTCACTAGTATAACTGTTTATTTAACTGGACTGTTTTATTAGCTATTTCACTAGTATAACTGTTTATTTAACTGGACTGTTTTATTAGCTATTTCACTAGTATAACTGTTTATTTAACTGGACTGTTTTATTAGCTATTTCACTAGTATAACTGTTTATTTAACTGGACTGTTTTATTAGCTATTTCACTAGTATAACTGTTTATTTAACTGGACTGTTTTATTAGCTATTTCACTTGTATAACTGTTTATTTAACTGGACTGTTTTATTAGCTATTTCACTAGTATAACTGTTTATTTAACTGGACTGTTTTATTAGCTATTTCACTAGTATAACTGTTTATTTAACTGGACTGTTTTATTAGCTATTTCACTAGTATAACTGTTTATTTAACTGGACTGTTTTATTAGCTATTTCACTAGTATAACTGTTTATTTAACTGGACTGTTTTATTAGCTATTTCACTAGTATAACTGTTTATTTAACTGGACTGTTTTATTAGCTATTTCACTAGTATAACTGTTTATTTAACTGGACTGTTTTATTAGCTATTTCACTAGTATAACTGTTTATTTAACTGGACTGTTTTATTAGCTATTTCACTAGTATAACTGTTTATTTAACTGGACTGTTTTATTAGCTATTTCACTAGTATAACTGTTTATTTAACTGGACTGTTTTATTAGCTATTTCACTAGTATAACTGTTTATTTAACTGGACTGTTTTATTAGTTATTTCACTAGTATAACTGTTTATTTAACTGGACTGTTTTATTAGCTATTTCACTAGTATAACTGTTTATTTAACTGGACTGTTTTATTAGCTATTTCACTAGTATAACTGTTTATTTAACTGGACTGTTTTATTAGCTATTTCACTAGTATAACTGTTTATTTAACTGGACTGTTTTATTAGCTATTTCACTAGTATAACTGTTTATTTAACTGGACTGTTTTATTAGCTATTTCACTAGTATAACTGTTTATTTAACTGGACTGTTTTATTAGCTATTTCACTAGTATAACTGTTTATTTAACTGGACTGTTTTATTAGCTATTTCACTAGTATAACTGTTTATTTAACTGGACTGTTTTATTAGCTATTTCACTAGTATAACTGTTTATTTAACTGGACTGTTTTATTAGCTATTTCACTAGTATAACTGTTTATTTAACTGGACTGTTTTATTAGCTATTTCACTAGTATAACTGTTTATTTAACTGGACTGTTTTATTAGCTATTTCACTAGTATAACTGTTTATTTAACTGGACTGTTTTATTAGCTATTTCACTAGTATAACTGTTTATTTAACTGGACTGTTTTATTAGCTATTTCACTAGTATAACTGTTTATTTAACTGGACTGTTTTATTAGCTATTTCACTAGTATAACTGTTTATTTAACTGGACTGTTTTACACCACCGGTCCCTTACGTCTTACATCAATGTTTGAACTTCAGTACGACTTTAGAAAATATTACTATTATTACGCACCAAGTGCGCATGTTATACTAATTTAAACAATATAATTTGCAATTGTCACGCAAGTAGTGTCTGTCAGTCAGTCCTGACGCTACTAATTTTAGAAAGCAGGGAAAACCAAATTACTGCAACAATGCATCAAAAGGTGTGCAAATTAAAGATAAGCTGTAAAAAAATATTATATGACGTCATTGTTTTCGCTCATATTTTAATTTTGTAAAAGGGATCAATGTAAAAAGAGGATTGATGATGGTTAATTATAAAACTAAGAAAGTAAAGGGGCGCCGTAGGCGCCCTGCAACCCCTATTATAAAATACTTTGTGTACATTTCAGAAAGTTAAATATTTCTTATTTATCAAACAAGGACAAGTTAATTTGGCTTTTGAAAAAGGTCGGCGCCGTACGCGCCCTAAAAAAAGTGCATTTTTTCAAAATAGATAGATTTCAGCTGAAAATTTCCGTCATTTTTGACGGGTGATACACTAGTATATATATATTACTAGAAATGTACCCGCGCTTTTGCAGCGGGAGTGTACTGCCCTATAAGTTTGAATACGTAGTTGAAAATAAGCTAATAACTATATGTTAGTTATATATGTGTATGAGACGATTTAAGTTCGGCCTTCTTGTTATAATATAACTAAATGTTGTGCTTACTCATGGAATGCCACTTTCAGTTGGTCAGAAATATACTTATGAAAAATGTAATTCTCTAATTCTGAGAAAATTTTACGCAATAATAAATGGAGCTTTGAAACGTAACAAACGATTTGAAAATGGGCTTTATTTTAATTTAAAATCCTGCAAACAAACATTTCTCATTGCTATAGAGTCAACGTATCAAGAGATTACTTTCGGAATGAAACTCATGTAGCTTTTAATACGCTGATAGAACTGAAGGGAAGAAGGTAAAATTAATGAATAAAAAACCAAATTAAAATACATCAAACTTATTTTTATAATTTTTTCACTTTGTCCCCTTCATCAAAACGGTCCCATTTAGCGATGGATTCCAAAATCGTATATGTTGCTGTTTCACCAAGGCATTCAATTCTTTGTTGTTTTCCGTTTTCAGATAAGACATTATATTTTGTAAAGTATATCATTAAGCTCACTTTTTGTCTTTCCAGGCTCCCTTTTTTCCCTGTTTTTTTTCCTGGAAATTAGATAATTTATTTGCCAAGTATATTTAATATTGATCCCTTAAAAACGTATAAGAAACGAAGATACACATTTTTTGAAAAAAAAATATTTTGGAATCCTAGAAAGAAATGAGTCGACATATTCAATTCCCATTGAGGTAAAAATTCAAATTAGTTATCAGGTTCATGTTAACTTAAGTTTAGTATAGATATATCCATTGATCCAGTAGTCAAATATTATACTGTAATAATTTAGCTGATATAAGAAAAGGCAATTTTTACTCAACATTACTTTTAGATCAGAGTTCAGTCGTGCTTAATTTATTATAGTATGAGTCTGAAAATTTACAGACTTTTATGCAAATGGGAAGTTGGACCATTAGTGATTGGGCGCTTAGGCTTTTATTAGTATAGAAAAGGGGCACTAAATGAAGTTAATCAAGAGAAATAAAAAAAATATTAAGAAAGTCTCTCATTCTTTATAAACTTTAAACACAATTTTTTAGAGTGGATATATTTTTATAATGTTATGTATATATATCAGAAATTTTAAAAGTTGTTATAAGAAAAAAAAATTCAACTTCTAATGTTCAATACTAATGAGTTGATTTCACGTAGAGAATTGCTTTTCTCATGAAACTCACTTTCAATTTTAAGGGTACTAAATAAAGTTAACTGCCAGTTGTTGCTTTTTTAAAATTGACGACAACTGCCGTCACGTAAAAAATTTATTTTATTTATGACCCCACATCGTTAAACTATTCAAAGTAATGAAATATTTGTAACAGTAGCTATAACTTAAAGAACTACGCTCCCACCTTCTCTCTAAAAGGCAATAGCTGCTTATACTAAAGAGCTAATACGGGGCCGTCAATAAAGTACGTCACGCAATTTTTGACCATTTTTACCCCCCCCCCTCTCCCCCCTGTCACAAAATGTCACAAATTTTGGGACCCCTTCCCCCCCCCTAAAGTACGTCACACTTTCGAAAAATAATTAAAATTTAATGTAAAACACGTGACGTCACACATGGCCGGAAATCCCCCCTCTCCCTGTCACAAACTGTCACACTTTCTTACACCCCGTCCCCCCACTGCAGCGTGACGTACTTTATGGACGGCCCCTAAAGTAAATTATAAATGTTGTAAATGTAATGAAGTTTCCTAAAGAATTTAAAGAAACTAAATCAATCTTATTTAAAAAGCTTACAATAAAATTTGCGCACCATTTTTAGTCAATGAAAGTTAATTTAAGGGCGGGCGCTAAAAATGAAATCTTGTAATGAAAATACTGCTCCAAAAATAAATTGTATACTTTTTGATAGTCTTTATTAATTAGTGTTTTAATATGGAAATGATATATAATTCTTTTATACTATTTGTCTCTATGTTATACGATTTAAATTTACGGCTTTTATGTGATAGGTATAATTTTAAAAATGAATTCAAGTATGTTTTGGATCATGTTTCCCGATGGGACATCATAGTTTGTAAATTATATTTCAAACACCAGATTTAGTTTCTGAAAAATAAATAATCTAAATTATTTACAAAATTGAAAAAAAAGATGATATGTTTGACTAAACATCTATTTTTAAAATGGCTTTTGTTATTCCGCTACAGCGTAATGACCATGGCATATTCAATTCGCCGCCGCAACTTAATTAATAGCTTTTAGGTTCACTTGTATTGAGTTTAATATACTTCTGTTTATAAGTCCGGTAGAAAGGTTTAAATTGTAAATTTATAGAGCTTATGTAATAAAAAAAACACAGCATTGGTCGTAGGCTTTTATATGCATGTAATAATCATTGATGATTAACTTTAATAAGTAAATTTAAGGGATTACGCCAGTAAAATAAGCAAGAAAAATTAATAAAGAACACGCAACAAATTTTAATAAAAACAAAACGTATAGTTCCTCTAGATTACGATATGCTTTTTTGACTTGGGCAATTTCTTTCCACATAAAATACCCTCACATAATTAGTATTTGTTTAAATTAAAATTTGAGTTATTAGAAACAACATAATAAAACTCTTAAATTAAAAGTAAATACCATACATCGTGTGACAAATGTAATGAAATAGTTATAACAGATCTATAATATAAAGAAAGTATTTGTATAAAAGGCCACTGTTTTGTACCGCAAGGCCAAAACAAATATGAATATTATTATAATAAAATTAAACTGCTCAATTTAAGACGCGTACACGAAAAGGTGCGCACCGTAATTTGACAATAAAAGATTTTTGAAAGCGCATAGCTCAAAATAAAGTATTGTAAAAAAATAACGCACCAAAATTAACTCATTTTGAATGCCCGCATGAAGCTGTTCAATATCGAAATGAGAATTTATTTTGTCTTTATTTGGCTCTACATTTTCTGATTATGGGCCCCCTTACCCTAAGGGTGGTCACCTGGGGTTGAAACATAGCCTATGACCTGTCTCGGGTCAAATGAGAGTCCCATGCAAAATTTCAGCATCCTGGGTCCAACGGTGTGGAATTCCATTGGTAACAAACAAACACACAAACACACAAACTTTCATCTTTATATATTAGATTAAACAATATAATTTGCAATTGTCACGCAAGTTTTGTCTGTCGGTCCTGACGCTACTAATTTTAGAAAGCAGGGAAAACCAAATTACTGCACCAAAGCATCAAAAGGTGTGCAAATTAAAGATGCGCTGTAAAAAAATATTATATGACGTTATTGTTTTCGCTCATATTTTAATTTTGGAAAAGGGATCAATGTAAAAAGAGGATTTGATGATGGTTAATTATAAAATAAAAAAAGAAACGGGGCGCCGTAGGCGCCCTGCAACCCCTATTATAAAATACTTTGTGTACATTTCAGAAAGTTTAATATTTCGTATTTATCAAACAAGGACAAGTCAGTTGGGCTTTTGAAAAAAGTTGGCGCCGTAGGCGCCCTAAAAAAATTGCATTTTTTAATAAAATAAATAGATTTCAGCTGAAAACTTCCGTCATTTTTGACGGGTGTACGCTAGTATATATATATTTCTATATGATGCTGATGCATATTAAAATACTAGTGTATCGCCCGTCAAAAGTGACGGACGTTTTCAAAATAAATAGGACATCAGATTAAAAAATAACGTAATACAGAACTTTCATTTATTTTTTATTTTATTCATTTATTTCCCTATTGAACAATTTTATGCGGACGTTCGAAAAGAGTTATTTTTTGGTGCAGTAATTTGGTGCGCTGCTTTCTAAAATTAGTAGCGTCAAGGACAGACAGACGTGACATACATTCCAAATTATGTATATTGATAATTCATGTATTTAAATTCAGTTTTATTTTTAAAAAAAAGTGGCACAGGGAGAGAGTGTTGTGGGATATCGATCAGATGTCGACGAAAAAAAGCAACCAGACCGGTCAAACAGCACGGAACAATGGAGGCAACAAATACTTTCAGGTGTCCGTCTTGACCTTTTTCATGAGAGAAGGTCAAGATTTGTCAGACAGGGGAGCTTATCCCGTCAACATATTTCAGACATCATGGCAGACGTGTGGGTTCTGCAATCAACGTCAGCAAAAACAGAATGTTTCGAAAGTTTTTCTGATAATATCTCACAAAAAACTGAGACTATCTAAAAAAAAACAACAGCAAGCAACTCATACCAGAACAAAATCTCAAAGACAAAATTATTTAAACACCCACTGATGAAAATCTTCGTACATCTGAAAAAAATGTTTGCATTACAATTGAAGGTTCTTTTCTAGAGAGTAATTGAATGGACCCGTGTCGTGAAGAGACTGTATCCCGTCTTCTTTCCTCCCATCAAATAAGTATTCGTTTTAATTGAGTAAAAGTTAAACGGAGAAATAGGCGACGGAGGACTTAGTTTATTTGTGGATATTTGAACGCCATTTAAATTTGAATAGTTAAAATTGTGAGAAGTAATGCAAAGTTTTTTTTCTTCTCTCTCTCTTTCTCTCTCTCTCTCTCTCCCTCCCCCCCTCTCTCTCTCTCTCTCTCTCTCTCACTTTCTCTCTAGTTTTTTTTCGCTATCTCTTTCTCTTATATTCAGTACTTTCCTCCCTCTTTCTTTCTCTCTCTCCCTTTCTCATTCACTATCTCCTGCTCTTTAATTTTACCTTTATCTCTCTCCCTTTCTCTTTGAGGACACAATGAATATTTTTAAAACACCCCAATGCTTATTAAACTCTTCTCCTTTTATCCCCCACCCCCTTTTTTAAACCTGTTTCGCCATTAAACCATTTTGAGAAAAATTATCTGAAAGAATCACTTCTCCTTTAATTTCCATGAAATGGTGCATTAGCTCAACCATTAATTTCTCCTTTCTTCGCCTCACTTTATCCCTTCAACAGTTGTTAGTGCAATTCACCTCAAATTTTCTTTGTTATTTACTACATCTTTCCTTACGATCATTGAAATCGTTTCAACCTGTACTTTCTCTGTGTGTCTGTTATTTAAAAAAAATATTATTCACCATGGCAACCTAACCGAAATGAAGACAGATCAATAAGACGCCTCACTACCTGTAGGCGAGTCACCACTACCCGTAGGCGAGTCACCACTACCCGTAGGCGAGTCACCACTACCCGTAGACGAGTCACCACTACCCGTAGGCGAGTCACCACTACCCGTAGGTGAATCACCACTACCCGTAGGCGAGTCACCACTACCTGTAGGCAAGTCACCACTACCTGTAGGCGAGTCACCACTACCTGTAGGCGAGTCACCACTACCTGTAGGCGAGTCACCACTACCTGTAGGCGAGTCACCACTATATGTGAGCGAGTCTCTCGCGCGTCGTCGGAGTCAGATGTAGCGAGTGACGGCGGCTTGAGGCGAAGGGGTGGGCAAGATTTGAAAAACACAGGTAGCCACATATCGGAATCCCCTGGGGGTAGATGCATTGACCTGGACACAAAATCGTTGACCTTGACTGTAATGCCATTAACATAGATGTCTCGGCCTTGACATGGAAAGTCTGCCGTTGGTGTGCGTTAATTGCCCTTGACATATTTAATTGCCCTTGACATACTTAATTGCCAAGAGGGAATGAACTCAACAGATTTCGACGTTATTACTGAACTAATTTACTTGGTTTCATGTTCTACCCAGCCCCAATTTTTTAAATTTTTTTTTATTTTTTTTTAATTATTATTTTTTTTTAAAATTATTATTTCGTGTTATTCGTTTCATGTGTGTACTATTTGTCCGTTGAGGAAGGCTCTTTGCCGAAACGTTCGCTGTTGTGTTACGTCTTGTCAGGCCTACTAATACCCTGTTTTTTTTTGTATATTATAAATTTACCTCAACTCGTATAGCCCCCAAAAATGACGCTCTTAAAGCCTTTTCATTTACTTCGGTTGCTTGTCGTATGCAGGACTTATGACTATCAAGTGAATATTTTTGTTGTTCTTTTGCGCAGAAAATACGCCAATGGATTCCCCGAGCAAACATTATGATAAGTTTTTAGTTTTTAGACGTTTTCTAAGTTTTGCAGGTTTCATCGCTTCATTTGCAAGAATTTGCGAGCATATTACACACTGTGGTCTGATCATGTGCTAAGACGCAAATAAACCCCAAGCACAAATACTCATCATCATACCATCATATTGCATTTCGTCTTTTTTTCTCTCTCCAGAACCGCATTTTATTCACGCACAGATTGTGAGGAATAATCATTTTTTATTAATTAGAAATTTACCCATGTGTTCAATTAATTTATTACTTTAATAATTGTAATATTAATTCAAGGCTTATTCACTTATGGTTTTCAAAAAAGTATTTTTGAATGTTAATATAACAACTATAACTAAAATCCTCTAGAATATAGTGTGACGTCATGCGATTTCCGGTTTTAGCTAAAAGTAAACATAGACTCATATTGCTCGGAGCAATAGCTTACTGCCTTAATGTAGCGACTAGTCGTAACAACAACAAAAAATTGGTAAGTGTCTATTGCTACGGCTAGTCGTAGCTAATATCATTCTTTTTACAAAGAAAGGGATGAAGATATTTAAAAATACTTCAAAATCTGTTATTTTCACAAAAGGCTGCGGCTATTGGTAGCCAATTCCGGTTTTCGGCTATTGGTATTTCGCTATTATTAATTGTTAATAAAACTACAACTAGGTGATATTCTTAGTTTGATGTAATGTTTGAATGTAAAAAAATAGACAACTAAACCTAACCTTGACCCTAAAACTAAAAGCTACAATTCAATTGTAATTATAAGAATGTTAAATTGATTTAATTAGTTTTAGTTCCTATATTAAAAATTTTGCTTTTCTATTTTAATGTTAAAAGTTGTCAACTAACACTAACCCTGGCCCTAAATCTAAAAGATCTAATTTAATCGCAATTATAAGAATTTTTGTAAGAAAAGAAAATCAAAACTATAAGGCTCAGCCGAAAATCGAACCCATGAATGTTCTTCAACATTCAGTTCACCATTCCAACTCTCTATCATGAGACCAAAGAAGTTCTGTACGTTTGGTAAATTTTAAAAGGCTATATTAGTAGCTATTTATTATTCCTGTAATCCCATTGGATAGTAAAAATAACTGTTTCCCAAAAGCCTCAGCTGCAGGGACCTGATATTAGTACTCTACCACCAATACACACTCCCTTCAAAAAATGTGTATTTTGTTTCATTTAAAATTTATTTAGTTCACGAATTCCTAATAGTAGGAAGGACATAAGTGGACAACCACCTACGGACTATACAATCTGTCACGTACTTATCGCTAGCATCATTTCATTCAAAATATAAATACCTAAAATCGTTTTAAACGAGTAGTTTTAAAATTTGTTAAATAAGATGATTTATAAATGTAACCTATCAATAATTTACCTAGCACTTTATCTTTTTGAATGTAATAATATATTTTTTAAAATGTGAAGAACACTGATAAACATAAATAAATAATTGTAACTCTGAAAACAAAACCCCATTAAATTTTTAAAAAAATATGGGTCCCTTCACTACACGACTTTTGTCTAATGCAATAGTGATTTTATAAAGAAGAAAAATGTGTTGAATTTATTTTTTAAACTAACACTATCTCTAAGAATCAAAAGTTCTTTTTTCATACCAATTTCACACACGTTATTCTATTTACACGTACAGTAAAATATTTAAAATAATTTTGCAATCTAATTCTGTGGACATAATCAATCACTTGTTTCGGTAAAAGCGGAGTTGATGTACACACGTTAGATAGCATTATTCGTGTTTGCTGCTATGACAAACATGGCGGCCGAAAATATACGAACACGTGGACTAACTAAAAGTGGGAAAAAGGATGGGGGGGGGGTCATTAAAAAATTGTTGACATTTTAGTTACTTACCGAGGGGAAACAAACGAAACAAAAGATGTATTTTTTTATATTTTTTTTTAAACAACAACTACGGTACACCAAAACTGCATTGGATATGAAATTTAAGATTATCAAATCTATTAAATCAGTTTTAAAAAATAAATTAGAAACTTTAACTTACCTTTCAAATTTCAGAATCATGAGAATGTGAGAATATATTTAAAAACACGTCCACAAGGTCGTTACTGCGAAAATCCCGAGAATGGGAATGAAACACTTTTTAATCACATTTATGTAAATCCTGCATTTAATGACATGAAAAAACTCAGTGTTTAACTTACTCCGGTGTAAGGGCACCGGAGAGAATATTTCAAATGAGCGGAAAACAGCGTTTGTAGCTAATTGTAACTAACGCGCGCGTAAATTTCATCGGCCATTTAACAAACTCGCAAATGAAGAAGTCCCCATCTTTAAAAAAATATAATTTAGGGAGGCATGCCCCCTCCCCAAACCCCTCACCTTTAAAAAAAAACACTTAATTTAGTATTTTCTGTAGATATTATATAGGTTGATTTAATGCGTATGATAAACAAACCAAGGGAGCACACTATATACCAAAAGAAATATAAGGAGAATGAGCACGTAATTAATTACTATATATTCCTTTTGGGTACGTCACGTCTGATTCATCCCGTGTTTCTTTTCTTGACAATTAATGTAAATAATTTTTTTTTAAAAAGAAAATTTGCCTCAGGAAGAGATCAACATTTGGGTTCAAGAGTGTGCCTAACATATATTACATTATATGAGGAGCACTATGACTCTATGGCGGATTAATTGGGCCCGGGGGGGGGGTCAGCGGTGACAGTCGGGTGGACGGCTGAACGGGCTAAAGCCAGGGGCTCCCAAACTTAGTATATTTTGTAATAAAGTTGAAAAATGTTAGCACGAATCCCTGAAAATTTCATCAATTAAATACATTAATAAAATCGTATCTATTAATCTGATCGCTAATCTGACCCGATAGTTTCCGTAATCGAAAAACCTGATCTGATAGGCTTAATAAGAGAATATATTAGAAAATATTGTTTATATTATTTTTCTTAATTGACAACTTCCATCTAGCTCTCCTGGTCGTATGGAAAGTGTGTTGGCTTGAGGTGAAAGCTATACCGGCGTCAATTCCCGGCGGTGGAATCTTTTTTTAATTTTTTTTTAAAGTTGTCTTTTTACACTCAATTTTAGGATACCGGCAAACAGTAATTTCTTCGTGTTCTGTTTTTTTCATGAATTATCTGTTTGGCTGGGAGGCCGATCCCGTAGTACAGACAAGGCCGATCCCATAGTACAGACAAAGTATGAGCAAGGAACCAATGGAATAGTTAGTTACAAGTTACAGTCTTATATTAGCTGCTAGTTGCTAGCAATCATTTTATTTAAAGGGACGCTGGCTGGATAGGGCCCCAGTTTGAATTGCAGCCAGGCGCCCCGTGCAGTCTTAACCCGGCCCTGCTACGACCGAGGGAATGTGATGGCCAGTGTCTCAATACGTCATAACCAGCTGACCTGAACTGATAACGATCGTAGTGTATGCAGCTAGGACTAGTCGTAACAACAAGAAATAATGTTATTGCTACGACTAGTCGTAGCAGTAGCCAATTTATTATACATTTAGGACTAGTAGTAACAATAGGCTATGCGCTTACTGTTACGACTTAAGTTGTATTTTAATTATGGTAAAACTAATACTCATTAGTTCTCATATTCAAATTACATTTCATTATTACTGGGTAAGCCGATTACTGAATTCTAATGTTGGCAATGTCAAAAAAAACAAAACAAAAACTTGATTGGTGTCAATTTAACGATAAGTAGTTATAATTTTTTTTTAAATCACCGTTAATCATGAGCATTTCTTGATGAATTGTAAGGTGAAGGGACACTGGATGGATGTTAGTAACGATAGGGGCCGTCCATAAAGTACGTCACGCTCCAGGAGGCGGGAGGGGGTGTAAGAAAGTGTGACAGGGTGAGGGGGTTGTCCAGCAACTTGTGACGTCATCGTGTTTTCTATTAAATTTTAATTATTTTGTGAATAAGAAATACATTTTTGTTCGAAAATGTGACGTACTTTGGGGGGGGGGTGTGTGTGTGTCCGAAATTAAATTTGTGACAGTTTGTGACAGGGGGAGGGAGGGGGTTAAAAATAGTCAAAAATAGCGTGACGTAATTTATGGACGGCCCCATATGTGTGGATAGAATCCCATTTCGGGCGGCCATTTTTTAAACAACAATGAGGCTGCTGGCAAACCTGGTTATTGTAATTTTTGTACAGGATATTCTGAAAAGCGGGGGCGTTAATTGAATACATTTAAATAAATTTATATTTTGGAATTAATACATACACTCCTGCCTATAGAGAAATGTAAACCCAGATCTATTAATATCGTATAAGGCGTATTGTATATCATTGGTTTTCGACCTTTAATAGGTTCAAGGACCATTTGAAAAATGTGTGTCTTAGCCACGGACCACTACTAAAAAATGTGTGTCTTAGCCACGGACCACTACTGAAAAATGTGTGTCTTAGCCACGGACCACTACTGAAAAATGTGTGTCTTAGCCACGGACCACTACTGAAAAATGTGTGTCTTAGCCACGGACCACTACTAAAAAATGTGTGTCTTAGCCACGGACCACTACTGAAAATGTGTGTCTTAGCCACGGACCACTACTGAAAAATGTGTGTCTTAGGGAGTCTTAGCCACGGACCACTACTTAAAATTGCGCTACTGCCGTGCTGGAAATGTATATATCACTATACTTTGTGTGTAACTAGTTACTGGTACACATGTTAGGCTATAGTAAGTAAAACTATATTAGTAAGCTACGATTTGCGTGCTCCCAAAAATATTGAATGGAAACAGGATGTAATGCTTTTCTTTGGCAATGAACAAATGTAACTTATACTAGCTAGTCATATACTTATAGTCTTATTCTATTTGCACGGCTTACTTAAAAAAAAACTTTAAGTCGTAAACAATAGTTAGTATTAGTATGACTGCTATTTTAGTTTACTTAGTTCGAGCCTTGAGCTTGCACATCCAAACGAGGTGTAATACTTGAAAGACTCAATCGTAGTTCATCTTCAACTTCAAGTCAAGAACGATTTTTTGTCTTGATTGTAACCAATGCAGAAAATCCAACTTCACAAAGATATGATGTTGCAAAAGATTAAAAGTATTTTTTTAAGCTTTCTGAGATGGTTCTAAATACTAAAATTTTTTTAATCAAGCTCACTTTCTGGTGCAACGCATTTAAAGCGGGGACGCTGTTTAGTTCTATGAATCGGTTTAATTTCGATGTTAGTAGATTTAATAAGTCAATGTGTACAACGAAGACACTGGAAACTCATGAAAACCTCTGAACGTTCAAATCAACAAATTAAAAGTTAAATTGATCCTGCAGTGATTGAATATAGTCAGATATCAAATTTATCTAAAGTTTAAAAAAAAATTGATTTCAGCATTTTCTGGTTTTTCGGTTAATTCGTACAATTCATTAAACACGCGAAAGTTCCCCTGAAATCGATTTTTTTTTACAAAGATCAAGCTTTTTCATAAAAGCAGACACTTTGTCACGAAGAGTATTTCAAATGTGTCTGCTCTCCTTGCAGATGAATTAAATTTATTAATTTCTTAAAAAATGTCAGCCGAGTGAGCCAGAACAACACCGCATAAGTTATCAACAAGCTCTGATTTTCTTCTCCAAGAAACTCTCTCACAGTATCAAGTAATTCAGTCTGTTAAACACACCCTCTTGATAACCAGGGTTTTTGACCTGTTCAACTCGCATAGCCCCCAAAAATGACGCCCTTAAAGCCTTTTCATTTACTTCGGTTGCTTGTCGTATGCGGGACTTCTGACTATCAAGTGAAACATTGTATGCGCAGAAAATACACCAATGGTTTCTCCGAGCAAACATTATGATAAGTTTTTAGTTTTTAGAAGTTTTCTAAGTTTTGCAGGTTTCATCGCTTCATTTGCAAGAATTGGCGAGCATATTACACACTGTGGTCTGGGCTGATCATTTACTATGACGCAAATAAACCCCAAGCACAAATACTCATCAACATACCGTCGTATTGCAATTCGTCTTTTTTTCTCTCTCCGGAACCGCATTTTATTCACGAAAAGATTGTGAAAATGAGTGTGAGGAATAATCATATTTTTCTTACTCCATAATCCCGACTGAGACGAGCTGATAGTTTTCACCAGCGTTGGTCTTGGAGTTCGTCTATTATAATGGATTTTGTATTTTATCTTGGAGTTCGTCTTTTATTTTGGAGTTCGTCTTTTGTTTTGAAGTTGGTCTTTTGTTTTGGAATTCGTCTTTTGTTTTTGAGTTCGTCTTTTGTCTTGGAGTGCATCTTTTGTCTTGGAATGTGTCTTTTGTCTTGTCTTGGAGTGCGTCTTTTGTCTTGGATTGCATCTTTTGTCTTGGAATGTGTCTTTTGTCTTGTCTTGGAGTGCGTCTTTTGTCTTGTCTTGGAGTGCGTCTTTTGTCTTGAAGTGCGTCTTTTGTCTTGAAGTGTGCCTTTTGTCTTGGAGTGCATCTTTTGTCTTGGACTGCGTATTTTGTCTTGGAGTGCGTCTTTTGTCTTGAAGTGTGCCTTTTGTCTTGGAGTGCATCTTTTGTCTTGGACTGCGTATTTTGTCTTGGAGTGCGTCTTTTGTCTTGAAGTGTGCCTTTTGTCTTGGAGTGCATCTTTTGTCTTGGACTGCGTATTTTGTTTTGGAGTGCGTGTTTTGTCTAAGAGTTAGTCTCTTGTCTTGGAGTTTGCCTTTTGTCTTGTCGTGGAGTGCGCCTTTGTCTTGCAGCTCATCTCTTGTCTAGGAGTTCGTCTTTTGTCTTGTCTTGGAATGCGTCTTTTGTGTTTGAGTTCGTCTTTTGTCTTGGAGTGCGTCGGTTGTTCGCACCAGCCTACTGTCCAACTAAACTATTCAGTAATATCTGACGGCTCTCGGAAGAGATTAATTTAAATTTAAATGTTTTTAAAAAAATCAAAAACAATTTTGAGGCTCTTGGAATGTTCATTACTGGCCCATGTTGGTGTGAATCATTAATCATATCATCAGTGGGGGGGGCAAACTTTGTTACCTGGGCCCTAATGAAAGCCTGTTCGTACACGCGTCAATGCTCACCTTGTTAGCGTAGAAAACATGGGGGTGGGGGTGGCACACACAAAACGATCCTTAGCCAAAAATGTTTCTGACGGAGGTCATATTTGAATTGAGTCTCAATCTGTCAACATTTTGGATTCACCCAAAATTCCCACGCATTGATAGTTAATTTTTTGTGAACCACAAAAACGTTAATTGCGGAGTTTAAGTAGATAACTACAAATCAGACAACGAAACAATCCAATTATTCCTATGTTTGGGGCCGTATTCCTTTTTCATTTATCCTGAAATACCAGATACACAAAATAAAATGTGTGATTAAAATAATGAATTATAAATTAAATTAATGGATATATACATGTGTAAACATTTCGGCCATTGCCTGCATCTGTACAAAATTAATAAAGACAAGTATTTGAATTAAATTTACATTTTATATTACCTACTATACAATGGAAAAAAATAATAATTAAGTTAAATTGAAACATAGAAACTCAAAGAAAGAAATTGGGCACAAGAATAAAAAAAAATACAGAATACTGAAAAGGAGAAAAGTTATAAAACATTACAGTTAAAAGAACCAAAACTTTAAAAATTCCCGGTTACTTAAAATTGTAAACTTGGTTCAAATCTTATGTAGCCAAAGATCCATATCGTTTTAATAATCTATTTTCGATGTGGATCCTATCTGAGGTGGTGCTCGCACATAGAATGCCAGTAATTGCGACATCTAAAATGATGTACTCTGGAGTTTAGGCTCATAATCGTTCAGTCAGTGGCTTGCTTTAGCTAAAAGTCAGCAGCAACTCAACAGTCTTTTTCTATGCATTGAGAGCCCACTTCGTGACATTCTAAACATGTAGCATCCTCTTTATGTATAATCCGGCTCGTTTCACCAGCTACCGTTGACGCTATGGAGGTTATCTTCTACCAACAGCGGACTTGAGATCTCCGCTTCCCCAATCGTTGCAGAGAATTCGTCTACCATCTCCTCCACTAGGCCAGGAGGTGTGGCCCCATATCCTCCACCATGCCAGCAGGTGTGTCACCATCTCCTCCACCATGCAACATACACGGCAGATGGGGCCCCTTCTGTTGTCCGTCCTGTGGAAGCAGAAATGTGTGAGGCGGTGTTCAGGCCTCAACTGGTTAATGACAGTGCGTGAGTCGGTGTTCAGGCCTCAGCTGGTTAATGACAGTGCGTGAGGCGGTGTTCAGGCCTCAGCTGGTTGATGACAGTGCGTGAGGCGGTGCTCAGGCCTCAACTGGGCGATGACAGTGCGTGAGGTGGTGCTCAGGCCTCAGGTGGTAAATGACAGTGCGTGAGGCGGTGCTCAGGCCTCGGCTGGTTGATGACAGTGTGTGAGGCGGTGCTCAGGCCTCAGCTGGGCGATGACAGTGCGTGAGGCGGTGCTCAGGCTTCAGCTGGGCGATGACAGTGCGTGAGGCGGTGCTCAGGCCTAAGCTGGGCGATGACAGTGTGTGAGGCGGTGCTCAGGCCTCAGCTGGGCGATGACAGTGTGTGAGGCGGTGCTCAGGCCTCAGCTGGGCGATGACAGTGTGTGAGGCGGTGCTCAGGCCTCAGCTGGGCGATGACAGTGTTGGAGGCGTGCTCAGGCCTCAGCTGGGAGCTGACACTCTGGAAAGCTTCGAGGAAGTCTCCACCAGGGGTTGCTCTTACTTGGTGGCGGCATGTTTCACTAAAAGCCACTATAAAGCCCACTATAAAGCCCACTACAAAGCCCACGATCAAGCCAACAACAAAGTACACCATTAAGCCTAAGATCATTGCTTCGATATTACATGTTCATATGTAAGTTCTGGTGGGAGCGCTTTGCTCCATTTCGATTCAAGCTTTTTTAAAATTTGTCGCAAGGCTTTACTCATCGAGGCTTTACTTAGCGAGGCTTTACTCATCGAGGCTTTACTCAGCGAGGTTATCAGGCTCCGGAAGTTAGAATTGTCAAAGTCACTTTTATTCACCGAGGTTATCAGGCTCCGAAAGCTAGAAGTGTAACAGTCCCTTTTACTCAGTGAGGCTATCAGGCTCCGGAAGTTAGAAGTGTAACAAGTCCCTTTTACTCACCGAGGTTATCAGGCTCCGAAAGCTAGAAGTGTAACAATCCCTTTTACTCACCGAGGTTATCAGGCTCCGAAAGCTAGAAGTGTAACAGTCCCTTTTACTCAGTGAGGCTATCAGGCTCCGGAAGTTAGAAGTGTCAAAGTCACTTTTATTCACAGAGGTTATCAGGCTCCGAAAGCTAGAAGTGTAACAGTCCCTTTTACTCAGCAAGGCTATCAGGCTCGGAGGTTAGAAGTCTGAAGTCACTTTTACTGAGTGAGGCTATCAGGCTCCGGAAGTTACACTTGTCAAAGTCACTTTTAAATTCTCATTGAGGTACTTCTTGTTAATCCGCTACAGGGCAGCAAAATTTATTTTATTTAAAAGTTTAAAAACTAAAGTCGACTTTTATTTTTTTTAAATGAACCACTTGAAACATTCAATTTCTGATCTCGGCGCAGCGATAAGGTCATGGTCAATAAGGCACTTTGATGGCCTCCAGCGCCATTTTGCGGAGACCTAAGTACATTTTCGTTAGTTCGAGAAAAGCCGTCTACACGAGATAACGGGGCCATTGAATTGAATTAATTTGACTGAACTTCGCTTTCCCCCAGCTCTCGCCCAACCTCGGCGTCCACAGATGTATGGGGAATGTTGGCGTTATTTAGCTTTCGAATTTTGACTGCAATCTTCAGTGAATTAAAGGGAGGCAAATTACATTGGGAGAAAACGGTCGAAATACGGTTATCTTAAAGTGGCTTCTACCAAATAAGTGAACTGAATTGGTCGGGCGATCTTTGATTTGCAATAAATCCACGCAATAAACTCCGTGATGTGTAATCTTGTTCAAATAAGTTGAAACTCTTCACAAAATAGTCACATTTTCTTTTTTAATTGATCGTTGTGTTTGACTAAATATCAAAAAATTTATATCGTCGTTGGACTTGGAGAATGTAAAACGTAGAATCAATTGATTTAACGTCTTGTGCTCAAAGCAATGTTCAAACGTGTTAATCAGGTTTATACAGTGTTGACTCTCATAGTCACGTTTCACACTTGAAGAAAACATTCCTCTTCAAGGAAACAAATACTCAACAAGTTACCTTCATACATGTGTCAATGTGGAACTCAACAAGCAACATTCACACAAGTGTCAATGTGGAACTCAACAAGCTACATTCATACAAGTGTCAATGTGAAGTCAACAAGTTACATTCATACAAGTGTCAATGTTGAAAGTCAACAAGTTACCTTCATACAAGTGTCAATTTGGAAGTCAACAAGTTACCTTCATACAAGTGTCAATGTGGAAGTCAACAAGTTACCTTCATACAAGTGTCAATGTTTGAAGTCCACAAGTTACATTCATACAAGTGTCAATGTTGAAGTCAACAAGTTACATTCATACAAGTGTCAATTTGGAAGTCAACAAGTTACCTTCATACAAGTGTCAATGTGGAAGTCAACAAGTTACATTCATACAAGTGTCAATGTTTGAAGTCAACAAGTTACATTCATACAAGTGTCAATGTTTGAAGTCAACAAGTTACCTTCATACAAGTGTCAATGTTGAAGTCAACAAGTTACCTTCATACAAGTGTCAATGTGAAGTCAACAAGTTACATTCATACAAGTGTCAATTTTGAAGTCAACAAGTTACCTTCATACAAGTGTCAATGTTTGAAGTCAACAAGTTACCTTCATACAAGTGTCAATTTGGAAGTCAACAAGTTACCTTCATACAAGTGTCAATGTTGAAGTCCACAAGTTACCTTCATACAAGTGTCAATTTGGAAGTCAACAAGTTACATTCATACAAGTGTCAATTTGGAAGTCAACAAGTTACCTTCATACAAGTGTCAATTTGGAAGTCAACAAGTTACATTCATACAAGTGTCAATGTTGAAGTCAACAAGTTACATTCATACAAGTGTCAATGTGGAAGTCAACAAGTTACATTCATACAAGTGTCAATGTTGAAGTCAACAAGTTACATTCATACAAGTGTCAATGTTGAAGTCAACAAGTTACCTTCATACAAGTGTCAATGTTGAAGTCAACAAGTTACATTCATACAAGTGTCAATGTTGAAGTCAACAAGTTACCTTCATACAAGTGTCAATTTGGAAGTCAACAAGTTACCTTCATACAAGTGTCAATGTTGAAGTCAACAAGTTACCTTCATACAAGTGTCAATGTGGAAGTCAACAAGTTACATTCATACAAGTGTCAATTTGGAAGTCAACAAGTTACCTTCATACAAGTGTCAATTTTGGAAGTCAACAAGTACCTTCATACAAGTGTCAATGTTTGAAGTCAACAAGTTACATTCATACAAGTGTCAATTTTGAAGTCCACAAGTTACATTCATACAAGTGTCAATTTTGAAGTCCACAAGTTACATTCATACAAGTGTCAATGTTGAATCAAAAGTTACCTTCATACAAGTGTCAATGTTGAAGTCCACACCAATGAGACAACACAAAACAATCTGAATGTCATTATTATCATCTTTTTTGTTTTTTAAACTAGCTTCCATGATGTTGAGGGAGAACATAATCTTCTCTATATATAATTCTCTTCGTGGTCGGACCCTGCGAGGCAACAAGAAGCTGCATGTGCAACAGATACTAATTTTAGAAAGCAGCGCACCAAATTACTGCACCAATGCATCAAAGGGTGTGCAAATTAAATATGCGCTGTAAAAAAAATATTTGATGTCATTGTTTTCGCTGATATTTTAATTTTGGAAAAGGGAACAATGTAAAAAAGAGGATTTGATGATGGTTAATTATAACATCAAAAAAACAAAGGGGGCGCCATAGTCGCCCTACAACCCCTATTATAAAATACTTTGTGTGCATTTCAGAAAGTTTAATATTTCGTATTTATCAAACAAGGACAAGTTAGTTGGGATTTTGAAAAAGATCGGCGCCGTAGGCGCCCTAAAAAAGTGCATTAAAGGGGTAAAAGAACTCTCCATGAGCAAGTCTGCGGCGTATGCTACGCCGCGGGGCGTCTAGTTGCTTAAAAAAAAACAGCTTTAACCTATAAATAGATTTTTAATCACCAAACCAAGTGGAAAACAAGTAAATAGAAAGTGGAGATGATACGCACCAAACTAAATTTGATCTTTTCTCACTCTTAAATTTGTTAAACTTAAATCATTGAGATTGTACCGAATGCGCACCAGAATTTGGTGCGAAGAAATGTGTAGTTTTATTTTAGTTGTTTTTTTAACACTTACCATTGACACCACATCATAAATGACTTTGCTGAGGCTCATACCAGTGGACGGCTATAATTAGTCATAGATTTTTAACACGACTTTAGCCAACACGATCGTAACTCTCGTTATTTACCCACACATTTTCATTGTGTGAGCCATTTAAGTGTGTCTGTTACGGCGGACATGCGATGAGTTGCGCTGACCTCCCCCCCCCACCACCTCTCCCCATCCGTCTATGGCAGTGAGACTGCCATGTTTGAATATAAACATATAGCAGGGGTGGCCCGACCTTTTGTACCCGTGAGCCATTTAAAAATATGTTTAAAAATTTTTGTTAAGAGCCGCATTGAAGCATCATGGGTAATTAAACCTGACTTGTAAATATTCCAGTAATCCTTGTAACATATCTTTCATAACTTGTACGCGAGCCGCAATGTGAACACAAAAGAACTGCATGCGGTTTGAGCGCCGCGGTTTGACCACCGTTGGTTTATACTGTTATGTGTGCAACTATGTTTAGGAAGATGTGCGATGTGTTTTCTCTAGTTGGTGGAAATGTTTGTAAAGCACTGTGAGCCCAGACGTTGGCTTGGGTACTGTGCTACATAAGTGAACAAAATAAATACTTTGAGTAACCTGTTTAATCTAGCGTTGGACTGACGGGTTTACAGAACAATAAAATCTACTTTAGCTACGAATCCTTCTGTAATTTTTACTCTTAGTTTATTTGTAGTTTATTATTTGTTGGAAAGAAAAATGTTGGTAGATTGGTTGCTAAGACGAAATTTTACTAGAGTGTATGTGTCAAGAACGTCGTTGGATGAAGTGCTGAACATGAAAAAGTTGGGAATATTGACATAGTATTACATGCATGTACAATTAAACAGTGAGCCGCAATAAAACAGGATCGCCATTCTTCACTCAATAATCTCTTATCCTATATTGAAATATTTTAGAAGCCTCTCAAAAACTGAGCAGCAGTAAATTTTACTTTTTTTAAAATGAACACACATTTCTCTTTAACGCCGGTTTAGATTCTATTTCATACGACGCTTGGCGCTTTTCTATACCATAAACTTTTCAAATTATTGTTTGACATAATAATATGTGTGCTGTCAAAAAATATCCGTTTTTGCATTAAGTTTATTAAGTATCAGTAGGAAAAACAATCTGTATGTTTTATCTAGTTTTCCATGATTTCCGAAAAGGCGTCTAGATTTTTATCTTTTTAAAAAAAAGAAAAGAAAAGAGAAAGGTTATCAATACCAGGCCAATAATCTTTACCGTTTGATTAATTGAAAAAACGAAACCGGAAATGACAACGTCTTCCGAAATTTCTCCCAGAGTTATTTTCCTTTTTTATTTTATTTTCCTTCGATCATTTTTTTCCCTTTCTGACATGAAGACTCGAATATCCAGTGAACAATCAACAAACGGGCCGCCATCTTTGAGATCGACTGTTGGACCAGGGAGATCAGCTGCAGAAGAAATCTGGAAAACCCCATCAGTTTGTTGTCCTTGAGGGGGTTTTATTGACAAAATGAGTTGTACTGCCACCGAGGCACGGCCTGGGTCGCAAACTGCCTTTAAGTTGGTTTCGTGCCTTGTAAACACACAACACAGGCAGAATTTTCTTGACAATGTAAACAAAGGTAGAATGTTCTTGACAATGTAAACAAAGGTAGAATGTTCTTGACAATGTAAACAAACGCAGAATGTTCTTGACAATGTGAACAAAGGCAGAATGCTCTTGACAACGTCAATACATTTCATTGGCCATCACCTTTGTTAACTTAAGAGCGAGCAGATAAGAACGAATGAGTCTTGATTGACGAATTTGTCCTATGTCAAATTTATAACATCAATATACATAGTTTCCGTTGTCCGTATGCATGTATGTATGGAATAATGCTGTTAGGTGGCGCTGCGATCGATTTTGTATAAAAATATTATATGACGTCATTGTTTTATGTATGATATTATACGTCATGTTTTAGGCTATATTTTAATTTTTGAAAAGGGAACGATGTAAAAATAAGATTTGAGGACTTATAATTATTATGAAAATAGACGCCCCGCGGCGTAGCATACGCCGCAGACTTGCTTATGGAGAGTGAAAAGAGAGTGTGAAGAAAGGACGGACACAAACTACAGCACGAAGAAATCAAAACAACGCGAGTGAACGTCGGTTAATAAACGGGAGGCGGGTAACAACAACCTCAGTGTGCATGTCTTTACGCTTACCGCAATTTTTAAATCCCTTATATTAACTTCACCGCCGTCTCTCAATCTCTCTGTCTCTCTCTCTGTCTCTCTCTCTCTCTCTCTCTCTCTCTCTCTCTCTCTCTCTCTCTCTCTCTCTCTCTCTCTCTCTCTCTGTTTGTCTTGGGCGGGCCGAAAAACAAAAGTAAAACATGACACACTTTCAGTATTGCTATCGAGCTGAAATTTGGCACATATATTTGTGTCACCTAACACTGCATCGTATCAAAATTTCAGATAGATCATCGAACGTACCGTAATTAAATTAATGCATTTTTAGTTTATCTCTATACAACATATGTAATTCAATTTCACAGATTGTTATTGTTTTTCTTCCACGTGCCAGTTGAGTTAACACGTTGACGCCACTCGTCGATGTCCACACCCCCTCCCCCTTCCCCCGGTTTAAAGCCAGGGGAGATAATTCGGTTTCAGTCTGTAAATGTTTGTCTCGTTTGAACATAATCAATACTTTTAGTTATGTCTCATACATCAGGGATTTATCGTCAAAAACTTTGTTTTTAAGTTTTTTAAAATATTATTTACTTAGTGCTGCTTTTTTGTGTCTGTACTCTCACCCCCCCCCCTTTTTTTCAGCCGTTCTTTGCACTTTCTATGATGATCAAGTCTGCGGCGTAATCTACTCCGCGGGTCTCTCCAGAGTTCCTTCTTTTCATTCACTCACAGTCGTTTGCCCAAACCCACCCCATTTTGACAACTGTATCTTTCAGGAAGTCTTCACCCGTCACTAAATCATTAGCGGCGTATGTTACGCCGCGGGTCAGCTAGTTGAATAAATATTTCACATTGTAATGGGGTTATCTTCATATTTCAGGAACTTTCATAGGAAAAAAAAAGTTGGTTCTTTTGGAAAAAACAACACATTTTTAATTGAGAAACTAGAGTTCAAGGACATGTGGTACAAGATCTGTGTTTTCCAAAAATGATTGAAGTTGCATGTTTAGAGTGTGTGTTTAAAGAAGGATGTGTTCAATACGTGTAATTTGTGGAACAGCACACACTTCAAATTTTTTTAAAAAATGTTTGTAAAAAATAAAACACCTGGTTATAATCTTCTGTATAGAAGGAGCGTCTGAAATAGATAGATAAGATAAGATAAATAAGGTTATGTATTGTTGCGCAGATTTTAATTTAACAAGTGCGTGCTCCAAGCTGCAGTCGATGTTGTTGTGTATTTACTGCATTCAGCATTGTGGATGCAAATCAACTCAGTAGCTCAATATTCTTGTACACTTATGAAAGTACACACAATCAAAAACAAACGGCTCAGTAGACCCAGTACTTGTATACAATTGTGAATGTCCTCAAGATGTACACACGATCACAACCAACTCAATAGCATCAATATTCTTGTACACTTGTACACACAATCACAAATCAATCAATTCAATAGCTCCGATACCCTTGTACACGTATACACACAATCACAGATCAATCAACTCGATAGCTCCAATACCCTTGTACACGTGTACACACAATCACAGATCAATCAACTCGATAGCTCCAATACCCTTGTACACTTGTACACACAATCACAGATCAATCAACTCGACAGCTCCAATACCCTTGTACACTTTTAGTTACAATTTCATGTGTTACATATTAAACATCAGTCGTTTTGTGCCATAAAGTAATAAATAATATTTTGTTGTTTAATTTCCTTAAGATCACAACCTTCAGATGGTTTAGTTAAAGCTTCGTACCTAGTAGGCAATTCTACTAATGGTCAGACAATACGAAAATAGGGAGAGGTTGGTGAGAGACTGGGGGATAAGGAGATTTGGGAGGGTGGGGGGTGGGTGGGGTGGTTAGACGTCTTGTCAAAGTGGCCAAGATTGACAGCAACTCAGGGCCACCGCTCCTGTCCCCGTCTTGTCAAAGTGGCCACGATTGACAGCAACTCAGGGCCACCACTCCCATCCCCGTTCATTTCAACAGAAAATATTTCCTCCTTTGACATTCACACTGATCTCTTTGCCCTTTTCCCCCACCAACTTGTGGTTCTTTAATATTACTTCACCTCTCCCTTCGTCACCTAAGTCCTTTTCCATTCATTATGCCAACATCTCTCTCTCTCTCTCTCATTCTCTCTCTCTCTCTCTCTCTCTCTCTCTCTCTCTCTCTCTCTCTCTCTCTCTCTCTCTCTCTCTTTCTTTCCTCTTTTTTTTTGGGTACTTACTTCATCTTTTTATATAATGTATTTTTTATTTAATACTTTTGCCCATCTTTCTCCTTTAAGTTTCTCTTTTTTTATGTCTACTTAACTATTTTTCCATGATATGGATAGGATGTAATATTAAATATAAATTTAATTTAAACACTTGTGTTTATTTATTTGTACTGATGCACTGGGCGCAACTTTAACGTATGTGCTTTGTTAATTAATACATGTTTTAATTTATTGTTTTATCACGCTATTCATTTGTGTATCTGGAATTTTATTTTAAAGATGTTTGTCACTTCAAATCCGTAAGCCACAAAGAGGAGAGTAGTCCATTCTGTGAAATTGAAACCCAGTATTTTGAGATGTTGTTGCTTCCACCTGTTTCAAAATGTCTGCCTTCCACTTGAATCTAGGTCAAACTTATTACTTATATTTCAATTAATAACGATAAAGCGCCCAGTTATATTAACCCGAACTTTTATTATCGTTACCGCCTACACTCTTATTTTCTGTTCACTTACTTACCCAGGCCAGGCCCTCACAAAAAGTTCATTTATATTCAATTTGGCGTCAGTTTGCTTAGTCCCCAGTCTGTCCTCATGGGCCGACAGTCCGTGGCCCGTACTGCCCAACGCCTTCTATCTCGTCAAGAAATTTGTTTTGTCTCCACGTCTAATTACATTCGACAGTTGACACGAGTGCGAACCACCCGTGAACTTGACCTTGATGTGGGGCAGCTAACCACATAAGAAATTATGAGACATTGGTATGGGGCAGCTAACCACATTAGAAATAATGAGACCTTGGTGTCGGACAGCTAACCACATTAGAAATAATGAGACCTTGGTGTCGGACAGCTAACCACATTAGAAATAATGAGACCTTGGTGTCGGACAGCTAACCACATTAGAAATAATGAGACCTTGGTGTCGGACAGCTAACCACATTAGAAATAATGAGACATTGGTATGGGGCAGCTAACCACATTAGAAATAATGAGACCTTGGTGTCGGACAGCTAACCACATTAGAAATAATGAGACATTGGTATGGGGCAGCTAACCACATTAGAAATAATGAGACCTTGGTGTCGGACAGCTAACCACATTATAAATAATGAGACCTTGGTGTCGGAGAGCTAACCACATTAGAAATAATGAGACCTTGGTGTCGGACAGCTAACCACATTATAAATAATGAGACCTTGGTGTCGGACAGCTAACCACATTAGAAATAATGAGACCTTGGTGTCGGACAGCTAACCACATTAGAAATAATGAGACCTTGGTGTCGGACAGCTAACCACATTAGAAATAATGAGACCTTGGTGTCGGACAGCTAACCACATTAGAAATAATGAGACATTGGTATGGGGCAGCTAACCACATTAGAAATAATGAGACCTTGGTGTCGGACAGCTAACCACATTAGAAATAATGAGACATTGGTATGGGGCAGCTAACCACATTAGAAATAATGAGACCTTGGTGTCGGACAGCTAACCACATTATAAATAATGAGACCTTGGTGTCGGACAGCTAACCACATTAGAAATAATGAGACCTTGGTGTCGGACAGCTAACCACATTAGAAATAATGAGACCTTGGTGTCGGACAGCTAACCACATTAGAAATAATGAGACCTTGGTGTCGGAAAGTTAACTACATTAAACATAATCAATGGCGTAGCGAGGGGGGGCAGGGGGGGGGAATGCCCCGGGCGGCACTTTGCCAGGGGCGGTAATTTCCTAGTCGTTAATTAGTTTCTTAAATAGAAAATGTTTAAAGAAAGAGGAGTTTTTAAAATCGAAATTATAGAAAAGCCAAATAAGAAATTAAAAAAAGAAATAAAGGATCTATCCAAAAGCATATAAACGTTTTAATTGCCAAAACTTCAAACTCCTTATTGGGTATAAAATCTTCTGATACTAATACTATTGTAATACAAAACAGAGGCTAAATTAGTATGAGAACGTGACAACGATGTGGTGATAAATTCACTGATTCTTAAAATTAGCTAATTGTTAAAAAGTGAAAATAAATTTTAATAAAAGAAAAGAAAAGCCAAGATAAGTACTCAATAAGTACTCAATAAGTACTCAATAAGTACTCAATAAGTACTCAATAAGTACTCAATAAGTACTCAATAAGTACTCAATAAGTACTCAATAAGTACTCAATAAGTACTCAATAAGTACTCAATAAGTACTCAATAAGTACTCAATAAGTACTCAATAAGTACTCAATAAGTACTCAATAAGTACTCAATAAGTACTCAATAAGTACTAAACATTAACAAAGTTTTTTTTTCAAATGGAAGGAATCAGAAATTGGATTAAAAAAGAATAGACTATCAATAAAGACCGAATTTGTTGTAAAAGAGAAAACAAATTGGCAAGAATTTCTTGTTAGAATATTTCACATTATTAAATCCTGGCGAAATTGAATGTGACTTTTTTAGGTTACAGAGAGTGCAATACTGTTGCAAATAAAGGCCATATTCTGGAACTAATGCATAAGCTTGCAAATTATGTTCGAGCACTCCGAGAATATAGTGGGAAAAGGGTTAAAAAAACTTGTCATCTAAAATTCAAACTGAGCTCATAGCAATTTTAGGAGATACAGTTGACGAAAAATCATCTCTCTTCAATAACAAGATACCAAATATTGTTCCATTGTATTTGATAGCTCTTCGTATATTTAACATAAGGATCAAACAAGTCCAGTTGTGATACTTAAAGATTGAAAATAAAAAAGTAGACGCTGAAGAATCTTTCAAAGATTTCATTCAAGCAAACGTCAATCTGCTTACGACATTTCTGAAATGATTTTGAATAAATGATGATCTTAAAATAATGGACTACGCAGGCCCAAGGTATGTTAATACATTCTTAAGGGCTGGAAAATATACAAGAGTTCAACAAAGACGCAAAAAACATAAAATCTCACGTCAAACTCGTTCAAACAGTTAAACCTAATTTGTTAACTTGATACTCCAACTGAAACGAATTCTCCAACCATTTTAGTACACTTAAGCGTTGTTACGCATTTTTTTCCGAGTCCATACACTGTTGGAAATACCTAAGTGCTTCTACAAGCAAGACATTCGGACTTCAGGATACAAAATAGTGAATATACCATGGGGCCATTTTGAGGTTAAATTTTTAGCTATAGAACTGAAAGATCCAGAAAAAAAAGCTAAAACACGAACAGACGCAGGAAAAAAAAAGAGAAAAAAAAACGAATTCGAGACTAGATGGTTTATTTAAGTTTATATATATATTTTGGTTCGAAGTGACCCAGCCTAAAATAATATAATGAATTCGAACATTGTTTACAACTGTCTTAAGCAATGCAAGATGTTAAAAAGGCTTCTAAATTATTTTACACCAAAAGTGTCTAATCTATTGCTAGTTTGGCTATTGAGCATACAATCTCTGAAAACATTATTACATGAAATATTGAGACATGAGGAAAAACATAAAACTTTAATTTCTTTTAAATAAATTAAGCCTTTCTTTTTAACATACAAATATACAGTATTCTTATTATTACTTTCTAATATTTTTTTTTACTTTATAGCGTTAATTAACATATTTTCCGGGGGGTGGGGGCGGCAAATTTGGTTTCTGCCGCGGGCGGCACATACCCACACTACGCCGCTGAACATAATGAGACCTTGGTATAGGGCAGCTAACCACATTAAACATAATGAGACCTTTGTATCGGGCAGCTAACCACATTAGAAATAATGAGACCTTCGTATAGGGCGGCTAACCAAATTAGACATAATTGAGACCTTTGTATCGGGCGGCTAACCACATTAGTAATAACGAGACCTTTGTATCGGGCGGCTAACCACATTAGTAATAACGAGACCTTGGATACTTGATACAATGCACAAAAATATCTTCTTTCTAAAAAAAAATCAGTCGGAACCAGAAACGTAAATGAGTTTGTGTGTGGTTTAAATAAATATTTTCCATAGCACTCAAACAGATATGAGAGAGGGTATTGAAGACTACAGTTGGCACTAGAGACACTCAACAGTGTGGAGTGTGGACTCTGATTCCGTGAGGAAAAGAAATAAAAATATGTTGTGATATGTATTTAATTTACAACAAAAAAAACGACATTAACCACCCCCACCTACCCCCACCCCCACTGCCAAAAAAAAATAGGAGAAAGAAAGAAACAAACAGACCAGAGGGTCAGTAAGCCAGCAAGACATGAACAAGATTGGTATTTTAAAAAGTCGGCCAGAATTTACCGAGACCGGCTTATGCACGCCGCTCAAATCTATGCCCGTAATCGTTAAATTGAGGACCTCGGGCCCTACTGAATGTAGTACAAGGCGCCAGCAACAACTAACTGTTTTTGTCCGTTGGTACAAGGCACCAGCAACAACTAACTGTTTTAGTCCGTTCGTAAAAGGCACGAGCAACGACTAACTGTTTTAGTCCGTTCGTACAAGGCACCATCAACAACGAACTGTTTTAGTCCGTAGGTACAAGGCACAAGCAACAACTAACTGTTTTAGTCCGTTGGTACAGGGCAGTGGTGCTCCCCGCACTGCTATATGCTTGTGAAACTTGGACTGTTTATCAGCGCCATGCAAGAAAGCTTAACCACTTTCATATGACAAGCCTCAGGAAGATTCTCGGCATAAAGTGGCAGAACAAAATTCCAGACACAGTGGTACTGACCAGGGCAGGTCTCCCCAGCATCTTCACCCTCCTGATGCAGACCTTCGCTGGGCAGGGCACGTTGTACGAATGCCAGACGAGAGACTGCCAAAGAGAATCTTCTATGGTGAGCTCCAGTATGGCCAGCGGTCCCACGGTGGGCAAAAGAAACGCTTCAAAGACACACTAAAAGCCTCAATGAAAGCGTTCGCCATCAATCCAGACACGTGGGAACGAGCTGCAATGGACCGATCCACCTGGCGCTCTTCCATCCACGAAGGTGCCGGGTCATGCGAGGCAAACCGGATCACCGCCGCAGAAAAGAAGAGGCAAGCCCGAAAGGCCCATGCTGTCAACCCTCCAGGAGATGTCGCACTCGTCCCTTGTCCCTTCTGTTCCCGAACCTTTCGTGCAAGGATCGGCCTAATCAGCCATCTGCGCACGCACAGACAACCCTCGGATGACTAGAGTGGTCCTCGTTGTATCGACGGACGAACGAACAAGGCACCAGCAACAAGTAACTGTTTTAGTCCGTAGATACAAGGCACCAGCAACCAGGGCCGTCTTAACGCATAGGCCCGTTGGGCATTTGCCCGGGGGCCCACAAGCATAGGGTCCGCATGGGAATATGTTTATTTATATATATATATTATGTATAATTATTGTTTATTCCTGTGGGGGTGGGGCCCAACACTCTTTCTTTGCCCGGGGACCCAAACTGGTGTAAAGACGGCTCTGCCAGCAACAACTAACTGTTTTAGTCTGTTGGTACAAGGCACCAGCAAAGACTAACTGTTTTAGTCCGTTTTGTCCCAATTTGAATCGATTTTTTTTATTTGATGGGGCATGTGTACACAAACTGTCGGTTGGTAGCAAAAAAAAAGATGATGTTTCTTTACGAGATGGACCCTCAAACACATGAGTACGTGAATGAAATATATACCGGTCGTTTTACCTCTTTGAGCTGTAGGAAAATCTTAATTGATTTAACGGGAGGATAACGTCCGAGTTTAGTTTGGGACAGGGGCTCCGTTAGAATGGACATTCACTCCAGTGTTATTTCCATTTTATTTCTAGAATCGACAATTGTTTGGTTACAAATTTACTGACTATTTCTTAGTTCGTATTGTGCAGTTCACTAGGTGACGTATTATTATAAATGTATGGCTATTCAGTTGTTATCCATTCCATTAAATCGATGTTACTATTGTCTCATCTGTTCACCTCCTGTTCAAGATCTGTATATGTCACTACAATGGAATTCCATTGTAATACCAGAAATGTTAAGTCACGTTACCATGTAGTAGCTGAGCGGTAGGTCATAGCTGTGTTTTAGGTCATAGATATGTTGTAGGTCATAGCTGTGCTGTAGGTCATAGCTGTGTTGTAGGTCATAGCTGTGCTGTAGGTCATAGCTGTGTTGTAGGTAATAGCTGTGTTGTAGTTCATAGCTGTGTTGTAGGTCATATATGTGCTGTAGGTCATAGCTGTTTTGTAGGTCATAGATGTGCTGTAGGTATAGCTGTGTTGTAGGTCATAGCTGTGTTGTAGGTCATAGCTGTGCTGTAGGTCGTAGCTGTGCTGTAGGTCATAGTTGTGTTGTAGGTCACAGTTCTCGTTTAGGTCATAGCCCTGTTATTGGCTGTTTCAGAGTCCCCCCAGATCAGCCTTCCAAGGGACAGCTCGCCAAATATTTGACTCAAGCGTCCACTTCAGTTGACAAATGGCCCGACAGAAGTGACCAATACGATCTATAAGAGAGCTGCCCATTGAGCTACGAGTTGACCGATGTGACGACACCAGTTGACCAATGTAACGACACCAGTTGACTTGTTCTTTTAGAAGCAATTCATTTCCTAACGTCTGGCACCTTCGAGAGGATGAAAAAGCTGGACACAAAAATCACGATTCTATCTACAGACTTCTGGTAACCCATGTAGGAATAATTTGTTCCTATCTATAGACTTCTGATAAAAATGTCCTTATAATAATTCCCATATCATCTTCTCGTCAAAGACCTCGTTTACGTCACCCCATTCAAATACGTTTGCGTTACCGTTAAGCACAACGCCGCGTCATAACTATACAGTTAATTCAATTCAAACTTATCTTGCGCTGAGCTCCGCACCGTCGCTAATTAGATTGAGACGAATCTTAAACGTGCAATCCGTTCTAAAAAACGTTGTTCTACTCTACATGAACGTTCAGTTGTTGACCACACGTCACGTCATGGGCTGGTCTGGTTGTTGGCGCTCACCCTCTCCTTTAAGTTAAGTAAATTTCAGCATGACAACAGCAATGTTATCTGTCTGTATTCTGAATAGATTACTGTTTTGGGGGATTTACCTTCTGAGTCTGAATGCATTCCTGTTTGGGGTTTAACTTCTGAGTGTGAATAGATTCCTGTTTGGTGTTAAACTTCTGAGTCTGAATAGATTACTGTTTGGGGTTTAAATCCTGAGTCTGAATAGATTCCTGTTTGGGCTTTAACTTCTGTTGACATATTTCCAGTTGCGTGTTGATTTTCTCTCCACCAATGGCTCATAGCATGGTGGGGTGGGGCCGGGCACACGTGGTGTCAATCACTGACGTCATGGGTGAGTGACGTCCGTGGTCTAGTCACCTTTCAATCTTGTTACAAGCATTTCGTGTTTGTAAGAATCGGCTCAATTCTTTACGACAAATGGCTACATGGCTTACGTCATACTGAGAAATATTTGTAAGTATCCAATAACATAGAAATGTTGAACAGCATCTTTAAGGTCGTGTTAACCAAATGTAAGACTACTTTTTAGTTGTGTATTTTTTTTTATTGATTTCAAGTGCAGATGTTTTGTTATTGTTTTATCACGCCTATACTTGATGACAGAAATTCAGAAAATAATTCTGCGGTGAAAATAACGGTTAAACTTTGTTTTATTTTTTAAATTATTGTTTTTAAATCTGCTGTGTCAAAATGAATCGAAACATTGATGACATGTGTGTTAAAAGTATTTGATTCCAATCATATAGAAATTAAGAGATCCTTCTCTGATCAATACCACCTCCGCCCTCCAGCCGCACACCCATGGATGACTCCACTCTCAACCCCCCCCCCACACACACCCATGGGTCACCCCACCTACATTTAGACTCGTTGCGTCATGCCCAGCTTCTCCAACGCACACAAACATTGAAGTTCACCCCCCCCCCTTTTCCGACCTCCCATTCCCGCCCCTCATTCAGAATGATCTCCCAGAAGCATTACACGAGCAGAACGGAAGAAGTAAACACGTAAGAACAACATCGTGACGTCTCTTCTCAAAAACAGCCCCACCCTACTCACCCCCACTCCCCACCCAATACCCCACCCAGAAGATTAACAGAAGAAAAGAAAAGGAAAAAAAAAGAAAAGATTCCACAGTGCACACTGGCAAATGCCGATCTCTTTCTCGGAATCTCCCAGCCAAAAATTGATTGTTTTCTTGGATTTCTCCCCAAGTGCAGATTTCCCGCGGAATGATTCGTCCAAGGGAATGGAGTATTGGGTCGGGAATCTGATCAGCCTGCTGGGTGAGCCACGGTCCATCATCCTGAGGAAATGAAGAGATTAAAACAATGAATACCGGCGAGCAATTTTCTTCCTTTGGCGTCTTTGTCCCCAGCTCTCACGGTGCGCGGTTGTTGGAGATTGTTGCACAGGAGAAAACTGTCGCAGCTGGTTTGTGTGTGGATTGTTGAAGACGGTGGCTTGTTGAAGACCGTGGCTTGTTGAAGATGGTGGCTTGTTGAAGACGGTGGCTTGTTGAAGACGGTGGATTGTTGAAGATTGTGGCTTGTTGAAGACGGTGGATTGTTGAGATGTTGGCTTGTTGTAGACGGTGGATTGTTGAAGACGGTGGCCTGTTGCAGACGGTCGCTTGATGAAGATGGTGGCTTGTTGAAGATGGTGACCTGTTGAAGATGGTGGCTTGATGAAGACGGTGAATTGTTGAAGGCGGTGGATTGTTGAAGACGGTGGCTTGATGAAGATGGTGGCTAGTTGAAGGTGGTGGCTTGTTGAAGACGGTGGATTGTTGAAGACGGTGGCTTGATGAAGATGGTGGCTTGTTGAAGGTGGTTGCTTGTTGAAGACGGTGAATTGTTGAAGGCGGTGGATTGTTGAAGGCGGTGGACTGTTGAAGACGGTGAATTTTTGAAAACAGATGATTGTTGAGTAAGGTGGCTTCTTGAAGACAGATGATTGTTGAGGAAGGTGGCTTCTTGAAGACGGTGGAATGTTGAAGACGGTGGATTGTTGAAGACGAACGAAGTTGGTCGATTTTTTAAATCCTTTATATTAACTCGTGGTGTCTGCGGCCGACCGACCTTGTCGCCAAAACTTTTGTGCGATTTTTAACCCACTTGCTCGCAAGATAGCGAGCTGAAATTTTGCAGGCACTTTCGTACCGATGATAAAAACAATGTATCAAAATTTCAGATCGATCGCATGTATCGTAATTAAATTATTGATTTTTTAGATTATTTTATTTATTGCTATGTATCATGCTATTTTTTGAGATAGAGCGTCGCGGTGCGTATTATATTGAACAACCTTTCTGTCGCGCAATAAGGTGCGTATTTTATTGACAGCTCTTTTTATAAACATATTCCTAATCGGTGCGCATTATATTAAACATGTTTTACGACACAACTGCAATTTTGTATTTCTGGATGGTCTGGCGCTGCGTATTATAATGAACATTCTTTTAATTACTTCTCGTACATAAAGGATTTATAGTCAAAAACTTGGTTTTTTAAGGGTTTTTCTTATTTTAGCCTAGCCGACTTCGAGGGTTAGCCGGCACAAAGGCAGGTTAATTTTGACGTGTCTGCTGAGGTTAAAATCCAATCAAGGGCGCGTCAGTTTAGCCACGTCAAGGGCGGATTCTGAAAGACAGCTAAATTGAAAAGAGCGGAAAGGCTTAAACTCCACTAAAATATGGGCCTGTATTGCATCTCTTTACATTTGTTTGATCTTGATGCATAATGGATGTATTCAGCGAAAGACAAAGATATATCTCATTGATATCTTTATAGGAATTTGCATCTCAAATAACTCCACAGGGTATCTACGATGTTACAAATGTTCTACTAAATGGAACAATTTTAAATTTACGAGAAAATAACTTAGTCTAGCATTTAATTTATTTAAAGGTTTAAATATAGGAAAAGACACAAATTGTGGTAAACTCTAAGGAAACATACAAATAAATTTTTGTATGCTAAAAAAATATTCAATTCAGGAATTAAAATTGCCTTTATGTTACGAGCAGGCAATTAGTTGACCCAAACTTTAAAGTAAATTAATTTCCGCTCGTTAGAAAGCTACCCCCAACATCCCCGCGCCCCCCCCCCAGAAAAAAAGAAGAAGAAAAAGAATATATAATCATATTACACACACGCAAATAGAAAGTCGGAGAGAAAGACAGACTTATAAAGATAGATAGATAGACAGACATATGGATGGATGGATGGATGGATGGATGGATGGATGGATGGATGGATGGATGGATGGATGGATGGAGGCATGGATGGATGGATGGGTGGATGGGTGGGTGGCTGGATGGATGGATGGATGGATTGATGGATGGATGGATGGATGGATGAATGAATGGATGGATGGATGGATGGATGGATGGATGGATGGATGGATGGATGGATGGATGGATGGATGGATGGATGGATGGATGGATGGATGGATGGATGGATGGATGGATGGATGGATGGATGGACAAACAGATGGATTGATGGATGTAATGATGAATGTATGTATAAAGACATAGAACTAAATATAAATTAAATACAAGCTTTTGGGCTCTAGAACATAGCTGGCTCCGACAGAAGTTGTGGGAAAACTATGTCGCTGAAAAAGAAAATAAAACCCTCAGTACTCAGTACATTCAAAAACGTACCGTCTAAATCTCGTGGAAAATGTCAAGATAATGGACTTGCCCTCGGCACCCAGAACGGTGTCTCGTCCATCAGGATTTAGCCCCCCCCCCAACTCGTCTCCATTTCCCCTTCCGGCTACCTCACATCTTTAACACTGTCCCCACCCCGCGCCCTTTTAGTCAAGTATTTCTGGCTTTTAGCAGCACCCGTCGCACCTCGTGGCACCCCCTCCTGCCCCCTCCCCACCTCGCTCAGTCTCAGATCTGAGATAACTCCTATTCCCTATTTCCCCAACCCACTTTTGTTCTGTTCTGTTTCATTTGTTAATACTTCTCTTGAAACCTCGGTGAACTAAATTTTAAATACGATTTTTTGTTTAAGTTTCAAGACCACATATTTAAAACGAACCAACGTGCAGAAACGAATGGGGTTTTTTTTTGGCTATCAGTCTGAACGTTAGCAAAAGGGGTCAGCACAGGGACGTCTTAACGCATAGGCCCGTTGGGCATTTTCCCGGGGGCCCACGAGCATAGGGGCCCCAATGGGAATATGTTTATTGATATATATTATGTATATTCATTTTTTTATTCCTGCGGGGAAGGGGCCCAACACTATTTTTTTGGCCTGGGGGCCCAAACTGGTGTAAAGACTGCTCTGGGTCAGCTTGGAAGCTATAACAACGCTTGGACTGTGTTACGGCTAGAGAAGGTCGGGGTCAACATCAAATTTTTTAGTGTTGACCATTGTCCAGCCTGTAAAACTCGTTAGTGATTAACCGGGTGGTCTATAAAGGTAGAGAGAAGTAATCCCGAGGTATATGAGAAAAGTGACCAAATCCAAAGAATATGTGAACCCACAGTTCACACTTTATCTATTCGATGCTCTAAAGCGAGTTAGTGTCACATATCATCCGCAAATAAGTAGTTGTGGTGGCCGTTAAAGAATCCCAGACATGACTGAGGCTTCGTGGTTTGATTTTATGAAGAAAGCCTCACGACTTAGGCTTCATGATTGGGTGTTGTAAAGCAGTGCTTCTCAAAGTGGTGGTCCGCGGACCGGTGCCGGTCCGTGGGCCATCCGCTGCCGGTCCGCAGATGTTCTCCAAAAAAGGACCGAAAAATTGTCAGTGCAGGGAAAATAGTGCACCGGTCCCTGGTGCATTGGAGAAAATTCCTGCCGGTCCGCCGTACTAAATAGTTTGAGAAGCACTGTTCTAAAGAGCCCCTCACGACTGAGGCTCAATAAGTTAATGTTCTAAAGAGCGCCTCGCGACTGAGGCTTCATGAGATACTGTTCTGGAGAACGCCTCACGACTGAGGCTTCATGGTTTGATGTTCTAAAGAGCACCTCACGACTGAGACTTCATGAGTTACTGTTCTGAGAACGCCTCACGACTGAGGCTTTATTATTTGATATTCTGAAGTGCGCCTCACAATTTTTTTTCATTTTTTAAATTCCCTACATCATAGTAGTTGTGTTTCATATTATATTTTTCAATAAAATGTCACCACTTTCGTGTCATAACGGGATACTGAAGTCCATGTCTCAAAATTATGAACATCTTATCTTATCTTATCTTATCTGTTTACAGACGCTCCTTCTATACAGAAGATTATTGCGTCCTACGCTTATCTATGATTTGTGTTTAGTCCTGCATTTTTATTAGAGATTTAAATGTTGATAAAGTGTTGGTTTTCCTGGATTCTTCAGGCAACCCAATCCACGCCCGAATTCCGGACGGGAAGAAGGAAAACTTGTACGTGTTTGTTCTTGCATACGGAATAAGAAAGGTGTTTTTATCCTTATGTCTATCTGAGGGTTGTATTAAGTTATCTTTGTGTTGTATTTCTAAATTAGAATTAATTGCTTTATGTATGATTACTACTTTGCTCCTGGTTCTTCTATCCTCTAGTGTTTCAAGGTTTAATGATTTAACTAATGGTGTTATTCTTGTCAGTTTTGAATATTCTCCAGTAATGAATCTGACAGCTCTTTTTTTAATTTGTTCTAGTTTATCAATGTTTTCTTTGGTGGATGGGTCCCATACAGAAGATGCATTTTCTAGTACAGGTCTCACCAAAGTGAGGTAGCATTTTAGTTTTATATCTCTATTACATTTGTTAAAGTTTCTTTTTATAAAGCCTAAGGTTTTGTTTGATTTTTTAATAACTTCATTGACATGGGGATTCCATGATAGTTTCTCATTTATTAAGACTCCTAAGTATTTTGCATCTTTTTGCAACTTACACACATGCGCGCGCAGTCATACAAAACACACACGCCCGCACGCACACACACACACACACAGGGACACCAATGTTGCCTTTAAGCTACGCGGCTGCACAGATATCTGACTGACATCGCGCAACAGTTTAGACTTACCGCGCATGAAATTTTGTAAAATATTGCACACAAAAAATGTTAGCTGTGCAACTTTGCAAACGAGCTGTAGTGTTTTTTTTTACTTTGCACACATATTAACGAACCTTAGAGGGAACGTTGACGGACGCCCACACACACACACAAAAGTGCTTGACAGATGGAAGTGCTTGTGAGATAAATGATAATTTTTTAATTACTGTTTTCCAAGATCAAATGACGTCAGTTTGTCAATTTATTCGGAAAAAGTAATCCCTTCTAAACGTGAAAAAGTCAATTTAAAACAAATTTTAATTGTTTATATATTTCCCCATTAACATCTTTTGTCATCGTAGCTAATGAATTAAATTCACGCCTGTAGAGTCTCCTAAACGAGTTTCCGTTTGTTAGAATTGTTAGACAAAGACCGTTGTTAGAATACAAGCAATCAATACTAGGGTTGAGAGGCTAAAGAAAAAAAAAGAAAAAACAAAAAAGAACGACAAGACTATCCGCAATTAATGTATTTAAAATAAAAGTTTTAAAAAAAACTCCCCAGGTGATATGTCCGTCTATCAAACTAATGATGCTAAAAATAAACCAGATACTATTCTCGGCTTTTGTTCTCAATGATATTCTTAAAAATACCGAAATCGCCTTTGACCAGAAATAGTTTCTTTAACTTTATCGAATAAATCATACTCCTTCTGTGAAACAGAAAAATTAGAACTATTCAGGGGCGTATAAAAAGTTAGTAGCACCACAAGGGATTCTCAAAAAGGGCGTTTTGGACACCTGAAGGCATTTTCTATCAACTTGAGGGAGTATGTGAGAAGTAAACGCACCGCCACTGAAGTTGATTAAGCGACAACTGTGTATTACAACTTGTAACTTCGCTTTTTGCTCTATTCACAACACTTATCATAAACACTCATTTGTTGGTTAAAATTGGTGTGCCAGCGATAGCATGAAAAAAAATTTTTTTCACTAATATTATTGTTATAATAACTTATTCCCAGCTATCAGGCATTGATTGCAATTTTCGACATCAGAACTCAGCTCAAATTCAATTCTGTCATAATTCTAAGCATTTTTCTTGAACTCTTTATTCATTTCCCCCCTCGTTTACAATAATATCCGTTGACCATTTTAGCCAGTAACCAGTAATAGCCGTGAACGACTTTACCCATTGACAATTTTACCCGGGCTGACATTATACCCACATAACAACAGTGGACGGTCGCGGGCGGAGATGCGGCTAAACTCCCCAGGGGCAGCCCCCCCCCCTCCATCCAGGCCAGGTTAATTTCATCTATTAGACCATCAAGTCGATGCTCCATTAGCCGCCGCCCAGAGGAGTCCTGAGCTTGGTAAATAATTACTACCACTCCCCCCCCTCACCATCACCAACAAACAATAAGTCTGGTGGGGAAATGAGGGGGGGGGTTGGGGAGTGGGCGCCTCGGGTGCAGTGTATGGCGGAGGTGCTGTCTCCGTCGTTTGACGACAATCATCGTCGTGGTTGAGGTTTATTTTTTGATAGTGGCGATGGAATCGCGCGTGATGACAGTTGGCGTTTGGCTCCGGTGGGCTGGGGTGGGTTGGGGGGGAGGGGGTTGTCTACTGTGGGGGATGGAGGGATATTGTTGACGTAGCGAGGCGACGATGTTGTCCCACTCCGAGAGGTGCCAAGCTCCGCCGCTGGTGAAAGTTTTATATCGGTGAAGGGATTTAAATAATTGTTGAGTGGAGACTATCCACAACTGACAAGAATGAGATTTTGTTTAGAGATCTCAGCGTTAGCGAGAAATCAAACAGTTTTCTTGTACCACAGGCCATGTTTTGATTTCGAAGAGAATTTCAGGAAAGGTTAGATACTGGTGTTGTATTAATTTAATACTAAAGTTCGTTTCTTCTTTTTTTTTCTCTTTTTTTTTAAAGTTCATTCGGATGAGTCTCCCCCCCCCCAAGCATCTACATATTATCAACGTTCCCTCTAAGCTGCACGGCTGATATCTGACCGATGCCACGCAGCAGTTTAGAATAACCGCGCAGCAAATTAAAAAATAATAAAGCACAAAAAAATGGATGTTGTGCAAATTTGCACACTAGATTTTTTAGTTTGCACACGGACAGACGAACCTCAGAGAGAACATCGCTTACCACACACACATATAAAAGTATCTCTTCATAACTTAATCAAAGTTTACGCGATAAATAAGTATTTAATGTTACCCGCAAACGTCTTACAATTTATTGAACAAAACCAACGTTCAACAATCAAATTCAATAACCAAATACAAGTAATCGTGATCGATGTTGTCATCACCAACACTCACCAATACTCCCCTCCCCCGGTCTTCGAGATTACGGAGTGTCGTAACACAGTGCTTCTCAAAGTGGTGGTCCACGGACCGGTGCCGGTCCGTGGGCCATCAGCTGCCGGTCCGCGGAAGTTATCAAGAAATGAAAAACAAATCTAAATATAATCCTTAAGTTTTCTATAAGTTTGTCAACCAACAAGAGAATGTATCAAATTGTCACCCCGCGTCGTTTGATAGTGACTTCAAGGTGCCTCTGATGTCACCGCTGCTCCTTTTCGGCATTTTTGCGGGATGCCGGTTAGTCGATCGAATGAATTTAAACAAATATATTTTAGAAAAAAAATAGTCCAGACCAAGAGGTAAACCTTGATAATTATTAGTCAATTTTTAATTTGTATATATCAAAATGAAATATTATGGAAGAATGTTAAACTGTTCGATTTTTGAAGGCCTGTTAACGGTTCTAAAAACGGACCGGTTCAACCAGGTTTTGGCGAATTTGTTTCCCTGATATAAAAAATAAATAAATTATGTTAATATTACTGCTGCCCAAAAGGGACATTACCCCCACTCTGTTTGTTAGCTGTCTTATTGTTCCTTGGCAACTACGCAAATAAATTTTAAAAAAGCAAATCAAGGGTGGATTAAGGAGATGCCCCAAATTTTAGTGATTAGTTCTCTTCAATCTGCTACAATAAAAGCAAGCGGGAAAAACATTAATAGACTTGATCATTTCTGTGACCCGAACGCGTCATAAGCCATTCGGTCATATCTATTTTTAGGCTCTTCGTTGTCAGTAAGGTCAAACTTTCTCAAACATGGCTAGCAACAGTGTGTTTAATAGTGTTATAGTGCTATCTGAAAACGATGTTCCAGGTGCTATTTTGCACAAAAAAGATATTTCTTCTCACTCAGTTTTGCAGCCGAAAAAAGATATTAAAATGTCGAAGACTTAAAACTTTAATAAATAAGCGGTAACATAATATTTTAAATTATTTAAAGATGAGTGTAAGCGTTCGTTCGCGATAGTCGTAACTACGGTAAACACTAGTCCTAGCGTAGTCAATTATTAACATATATGTATTTTAATATTGTTTTCCTTGGCCCTTGCCTTATAAAAATATATGCCTTTAGTAATAAACTTACACTAAGATTATGACTTTAATTATAATTACATCATAGTATGAAAGAATAAACTTCATGGACGAACGAGCAACTAGAACTAGTTACTACTAACTTATTACTAGAGCCAGAGCCTCAGTCAGAGCAGATGCAGAGTCACTAATTCATTTACATAATTCATGCTCGCAAGGACGTTCCATTTCGCATAATATAATATTACATAATATAACCATCTATTGATATTTAAATAAATAAGCCTAGGCCTAAGCATTTATTTAAGATGAGTGAAAGTGTAAGCGGTCGTTCCGGCCGTCGCGACTAGTACTAGTCAGTGCTAACAAACTTATATTTAATATAAATTGTTTTCGTTGGTTCATATAAATTATATATGCCTTAGTATTTATTAGTAATAAACTTACACTAAGATTATGATTTTAATTATAATTACATCATACGTTTTAGAAGTAAATAGTATTTGAATGTATAAAATTCTCGGACGAATGAGCGAATGAACTAAAAATAAAAAAGTATAGTCTGTATATTTACATATTAATATTAAATTCACTCTCGCAAGGAAGCTCTATTTCGCATTATATAATATATCAAATAATATGACCTTATATTTTTCTTTAAAATTCTATAAAATCAAGCTTTTGAACAAGTTTTAGATAATTTCAATGAGCGCATTCCCTCTAATAGCTATGAATAAATATTAACTACTTGACCTTACGGCACCTCAGGCGGTGACCTAGTTATAGATCGAGTCTATTATTAGACTTCCGGTAAATAATGACCAAGCCTATAGCGTGGAATTATAGATTTGTCCCCATACTCAAACAATAGATTTGCACTCATGTATGTTGTAAAATTTAATTATCTAATATATAAAGATGAAAGTTTGTGTGTTTGTTTGTTTGTGTGTTTGTTTGTTACCAATGGAAATCCACACCGTTGGACCCAGGATGCTGAAATTTTGCATGGGGCTCTCATTCGACCCTAGACAGGTCGTAGGCTATGTTTCAACCCCAGGTGACCACCCCTAGGGTAAGGGGGCCCATAATCAGAAAATGTAGAGCCAAATAAAGACAAAATAAATTCTCATTTCGATATTGAACAGCTTCATGCGGGCATTCAAAACGAGTTCATTTTGGTGCGTTATTTTTTACAATACTTTATTTTTAGCTGTGCGCTTTCAAAAATCTTTTATTGTCAAATTACGGTGCGCACCTTTTCGTGTACGCATCTAAAAGTGAGCAGTGTAATTTTATTATAATAAAATTCATATTTGTTTTGGCCATGCGGTACAAAACAGTGGCCTTTTATACAAATACTTTCTTGATATTATAGATCTGTTAACACTATTTCATTACATTTGTCACACGATGTATGGTATTTATTTTTAAATTAAGAGTTTTATTATGTTGTTTCTAATGACTCAAATTTTAATTTAAACAAATACTAATTATGTGAGGGTATTTTATGTGGAAAGAAATTGCCCAAGTCAAAAAAGCTTAATCGTAATTTAGAGGAACTATACGTTTGTTTTTCTTAAAATTTGTTGCGTGTTCTATATTAATTTTTCTTGCTTATTTTACTTGCTCATCCCTTAAATTTAATTATTAAAGTTAATCATCAATGAATATTACATGCATATAAAAGCCTACGACCAATGCTGAGTTTTTTTTATTACATAAGCTCTATAAATTTACAATTTAAACCTTTCTACCGGACTTATAAACATAAGCATATTAAACTCAATACAAGTGAACCTATAAGCAATTAATTAAGTTGGGCGGCGAATTGAATATGCCATGGTCATTACGCTGTTGCGGAATAACAAAAGCCATTTTAAAAATAGATGTTTAGTCAAACATAGCATCTTTTTTTCCTATTTCGTAATATTAATTTTTCTTGCTTATTTTACTTGCTCAATCCCTTAAATTTAATTATTAAAGTTAATCATCAATGAATATTACATGCATATAAAAGCCTACGACCAATGCTGAGTTTTTTTTATTACATAAGCTCTATAAATTTACAATTTAAACCTTTCTACCGGACTTATAAACATAAGCATATTAAACTCAATACAAGTGAACCTATAAGCAATTAATTAAGTTGGGCGGCGAATTAAATATGCCATGGTCATTACGCTGTTGCGGAATAACAAAAGCCATTTTAAAAATAGATGTTTAGTCAAACATAGCATCTTTTTTTCCTATTTCGTAAATAATTTATTTATTTTTCAGAAACTAAATCTGGTGTTTGAAATATAATTTACAAAATATGATGTCCCATCGGGAAACATGGTCCAAAACATACTTGAATTCCTTTTAAAAATTATACCTATTACATAAAAGCCGTAAATTTAAATCGTAAAACATAGAGACAAATATATAAAAGCATTATATATCATTTCCATATTAAAACACTAATTAATGAAGACTATAAACAAGTATACAATTTATTTTTGGAGCAGTACTGCTTTACAAGACTTCATTTTAAGCGCCCGCCTTTAAATTAACTTTAATTGACTAAAAATTGACAATAATTTTTTCATTTTTGTCCCTTTCTACAAAACGGTCCCATTTAGCGATGGATTCCAAAATCTTATATGTTGCTGTTTCACCAAGGGATTCAATTCTTTTTTGATTCCCGTTTTCAGATAAAACATTATATTTTGTAAAAAAAAATTCCTGTTTTTGTTTCTGGAAATTAGATAAAGGGCGATTTTTACTCATTACTTTTAGTTCAGGGTTCAGTCGTGCTTAATTGTTTTTAGTATGATTCGTAAATTTTAAAGACTTTTAGTCAAATGGGAAGTTGGACCATTAGTGAAAGGGGGCTTAGGCTTTTATTAGTATAGAAAAGGGGCACTAAATGAAGTTAATCAAGAGAAATACAAAAAAATAAGAAGAAAGTAAATCGTTGCATACACTTACATACTTAACAAATAACTATTTGAATATTTTCAACAACATAATAAAACTTGCTCATTACTATAAACTTACTTATTAAAGGTAAGAATCAATGATCTTGACATGCATATAAAGGCCTAGGACCTATTTTGTCATTTCATGTTTACATAATTTTATGTTTACATAAGCTAAACAAATTAACTATTTAAACTTTAGCTAACGAACTTATTAAGAAAGTCATTAAACTTAACACAAGTGAACCTAAAGATCACTAATTCCGTGTAGTTAGAAGCATAAAAATCTGGGTGGTTGTTAAGTACACTTCCGTGGTGGTAACGAGCAAAAAAAATATTTAAATATCAATTTTCATATAGCCCATATAATGAAAAAAACGTCTTTGTGCCCCCGGCCCCCATGACTGAATTGCAACTTTTTTACGCAAATGATCGTCGTGAGAGGCTACTCAACAACTTCCCAAAGTTTCATGCTTCTACCTACACGCGAAGTTGGAGAATTCAATTAGTGATGAGTCAGTTTTTTATATAAGAAAAAAACTACATAGCCTATGACCTGTCCCGGGTCAAATGAGGGTCCCATGCAAAATTTCAGCACCTAGGTCCAACGGTGTGGCATTCTATGAGTAACAAAACAAACAAAAGAAACAAACAAACAAACTTTCATCTTTATATATTAGATGGGGTTTTCCCGCTTTGGGAATGTCAATGTTTGACTGTTGCACAGTGCGCACTATTTTGACACATGCTTGGTGTGACGTAGTTTGGTGTGGGATGACGTCAATAGAGAGATATGCTAGAGGGACGATTTTGTAGTGGAGAGCACGCACAGTGTTGTTATTATTTTGCCTTGAAGGATTTCTTTGTTCAATTAAAATATTGATTCTTCTGATGGTGTTTTTACTTATTGAGTTGAAGCCTTGTGAGTCATAAAAATCATTAGAACTTGACATTCTTAAGAAGAACAAATGAAATTAATCTCTTTAGAATGTGTTTTTTAAGATTTTACAATAACTAACCTTACCTAACCAAACTTGAAGTAGTTAACAAGTTTATATATTAGCCTATCTAATACCTTTCAGCCATTTAGTGGTGCTAATAGAATAAATTAAATTCATCTGTTCATTGATGTTAAGAAGGATGAATTAAATACATATATTTATTGATCCAGTGAAGGTTAAATTAAATTAATCTCTTCTGAATATTTTTTTTGGATCTTATAATCAATACAAAATATCACTAAACAAATTATATATCCAAAACTTAAATTAACACTTCACCTGTTTTACAAATGTCTAAACACAATTGATGTGTCCGAATTAAACAAATAGTCATGGGGTAGCAAAATTTAAACTAATTTAATAATTTACTTATAAGTTACTTATTTATCTAAGTTACTTATAAGTTTATTGATGCTAAAAGGGGGGGGGGAGAAAAACCTTCAGTATGGTATTTAAGAAGAAAGTTTAACAAAGGGAAATAATTAAAAGCAGTTGTACACTAAAACAATATATAAGCTATTATGTTCCAATCTTTCTTCAGAGAAATCATGCCCCCAAACAAGAAAAACTCAATTAGGTCGTGTTTCTAAAACGGCAAAGAAGCAAGCCTTACATAGAGAAAATGAAACGAAATGAACAAACACAGGCAAGACTTGCTGTTGAGAGAGAAAGAGTTTCAATCAGAAGAGCTAATGAAACCAGTGAACAAACACAGGCAAGACTTGATGATGAGAGAGAAAGAGTTTCAATCAGAAGAGCTAATGAAACCAATAAACAAACACAGGCAAGACTTGATGATGAGAGAGAAAGAGTTTCAATCAGAAGAGCTAATGAAACCAGTGAACAAACACAGGCAAGACTTGATGATGAGAGAGAAAGAGTTTCAATCAGAAGAGCTAATGAAACCAGTGAACAAACACAGGCAAGACTTGATGATGAGAGAGAAAGAGTTTCAATCAGAAGAGCTAATGAAACCAGTGAACAAACACAGGCAAGACTTGATGATGAGAGAGAAAGAGTTTCAATCAGAAGAGCTAATGAAACCAGTGAACAAACACAGGCAAGACTTGATGATGAGAGAGAAAGAGTTTCAATCAGAAGAGCTAATGAAACCAGTGAACAAACACAGGCAAGACTTGATGATGAGAGAGAAAGAGTTTCAATCAGAAGAGCTAATGAAACCAATAAACAAACACAGGCAAGACTTGATGAAAAAAGAGTCAGATCTTCAATGAGAAGAGCAAATGCAAACAAATAAACAAACCCAAATAAGACTTGCAGACCAGAGAAATGGAAATTTAAACAGAAGAAGAAATGAAATGCAGCAAGACCTAAAAGGTGCTGCTCATCAATATGACCCAGATATTCCATACCATCAACATGAAAAGGTCAACATTGGTGAGATGAACTTGATCTGCAAGCATTGCAGTGCATTTAAATGGAAAGATGAGCACCCTGGAATGTGCTGTTCCAATGGCAAAGTTAAACTAGAGACTCTGCAACATCCACCTGAGCCACTTGATCATTTGCTTCAAGGTGTATCTCAAACGTCTAAACGCTTCCTAGCCAACATCAGAAAATACAACTCATGCTTTCAAATGACATCTTTTGGTGCCAGCAAAGAAATTCGTGAACAAGGATTCATGCCAACATTTAAAGTTCAAGGCCAAATTTATCACAGGGCTGGATCTCTGCTGCCAGCTGAAGGCGAACCTCAGTTTCTGCAGATCTATTTCATGGGAGACCAAGCTAGAGAAGTCCAACAAAGATGTGCAAACTTTCCAGACTTGCAACAAAATGTTGTTTTGGAGTTGCAAGAACTCCTACATGCAAACAATGCCTACCTTCACATTTTTAAGACAGCTCTAGAAAGAATGCCAACTGATGAATACAAAGTTGTGATACGAGCTGACAAAGCACCAAGACATGAACACCAAAGGCGGTTCAATGTACCAACATTTGATGAAGTGGCCATTGTCATGGTAGGAAATGAATTTGACAGACGTGACATTGTCCTTCAAAAGCGAAACAACCTTCTCCAAAGAGTTGCAGAAACTCATCGCTCTTATGATGCTCTGCAATACCCCCTAATGTTTTGGCAAGGTGAAGATGGGTACTCCTTTGGCATTCCTCAGACAAACCCAGACACGGGAAACAATGTTTTGGGTAAAAAGGTTACAGCAATGGACTTTTATGCATATCGAATCATGATTCGCAGTGGTGAAGATAACCATCTCTTGAAATTTAGACAGCTGTTCCATCAATTCATCGTAGATATGTACGCGAAAATTGAAAGTGAACGCTTGCTCTACATCCGTCTAAATCAAAAGAAGCTGAGAGTTGAAGACTACATTCACCTCAGAGATGCCATTGCAAATGATGCCAATCCAAATGATCTGGGGAAAATGGTTATCTTGCCAGCAACATTTACAGGAAGTCCAAGACACATGCATGAGTACACTCAAGATGCTATGACTTATGTCAGAAATTATGGAAGGCCAGATTTGTTTATCACCTTTACATGCAATCCACTATGGCAAGAAATTCAGGCTCATCTTTTACCTGGCCAATCAGCAGTGGATCGACATGATTTGGTTGCTAGAGTCTTCAAACGAAAACTATCAAAATTAATGGGAGTCATTACAAAAAGTCATGTCTATGGTGAAACGAGATGCTGGATGTACTCAATTGAATGGCAGAAGAGAGGCTTACCCCATGCACACATCCTAATCTGGCTGATGAAAAAATTACGACCTAATCAAATTGACAATGTAATCTCAGCAGAAATACCAAACTCTACACAAGATAATTTTTTGTTTGAAATTGTTGTGAAAAATATGCTGCATGGACCCTGTGGAAACTTGAACAGAAACTCTGCTTGCATGGTTGATGGGAAATGCTCAAAAAAATATCCAAGGAATTTGATACAAGAAACTAAAACTGGTGAAGATGGCTATCCTGTGTACAGACGCCGTAAACCAGGAGATGGTGGTTTTACTGCAAAAATCAAAATGAAGGTTGGTTCAACATATCAAGAAATAGAAATGGACAACAGATGGGTGGTTCCCTACACTCCAATTTTGACAAAAATGTTTCAAGCTCACATAAATGTCGAATCTTGCCAATCTGTCAAGGCCATCAAATACATCTGCAAGTACGTCAATAAAGGAAGTGACCAGGCCGTTTTTGGTCTTGAAGGAAACCAAGAGAATCCAGATGAGGTGCAAAAATTTCTAATGGGTCGTTACATCAGCAGTAATGAAGCAGTCTGGAGAATTTTGAATTTCCAAATTCATGAACGGTATCCAACAGTTGTTCACTTGAGTGTTCATCTTGAAAATGGGCAAAGAGTATACTTCAACCAAGAAAATATATATCATCAAATTCTGGAGCCACCAAGAACAACTTTGACAGCTTTTTTTCAACTGTGCCAACAAGACGACTTTGCAAAAACCATTCTCTATTGTGTGGTTCCAAGGTACTATACTTGGAATGCTTCTCAAAAATTATTTAAACGCCGAAAACAAGGAGCAGATGTTGAATATCATCCAGGGATAAAATCTTCAGATGCATTGGGACGTGTGTACACCGTTCACCCATCTAATGCAGAATGCTTCTTTTTGAGGATGCTACTTCATGTTGTTAGAGGACCAACATCCTACACTGACTTAAAAACTGTTGATGGTCATGTGTGTGCTACATTTAGGGAAGCTTGCCAAATGCAAGGGCTACTAGAAAACGATCACCATTGGGTCTTGACCATGGAGGAGGCATGTACATCTCAATCACCTACCCGTTTGAGACATCTGTTTTCAATTTTGCTGACAACATGCTCTGTTTCTAATCCACTTGCTCTCTGGGATACATTTAAAACATATTTGAGTGAGGACATTATGTTGCAAACCAAGAGAGAGAATCAAACACTGCTAATTGAGTTCTCTAATGAGATTTACAAAAGGTGTCTTATGTTGTTGGAGGATTTGTGTGTATCAATGTCAGGAAGGAACCTTGACCAGTTTGGGTTACCAACGCCTCAAAGAAATGAAAACAATCTTCAGAATAGTGAAATTCTACGAGAACAAAATTATAACACAAATGAATTGATGGCCTATGTCTCAGAAAATCAACCACGTTTAGTTGAGGATCAAAGAGCTGCCTACATTCACATCTTAGAACTGGTTACCTCAAAAAAAGGTGGAATCATATTCCTTGATGCTCCAGGAGGTACAGGTAAAACATTTGTGATCAATTTGCTCTTGGCTACAATCAGACGAGACAAAGGTATTGCTCTAGCCGTTGCTTCTTCTGGCATAGCATCAACATTGCTTGCAGGAGGTAGAACAGCTCATTCTGCCTTCAAGTTACCTTTGAACATGAACCATTCTGAGAATGTAACCTGCAACATATCAAAAGGATCAGGAAAGGCCAAGGTACTAGAACAGTGTTCTCTCATTGTCTGGGATGAGTGTACAATGTCAGACAAGTGAGCTCTTGAAGCCTTGAACAACACTCTTCAGGATTTAAAAGGAAACACAAAACTAATGGGAGGAACAGTTGTGGTATTAGCTGGAGATTTTCGACAAACTTTGCCTGTCATTCCAAGGTCAACACCAAGCGATGAGTTGAATGCCTTCCTCAAAGCTTCAACTCTGTGGAAACAGGTCAAGAAAATGACTCTGACCACCAACATGAGAGTCCATTTACATGGAGATAATGCAGCAGGCTACTTCTCACATCAATTGCTTCAACTTGGCGATGGAAAGTGGCAGGTAGACCCAGCATCAGTAACAGTTTCTTTCCCATCAAATTTTTGCACTGTAGCAAAGTCACTTGAAGAGTTGAAACTTGCCGTTTTTCCAAACATCCAAGACCAGTTTAAAAATCCTGAGTGGTTGTGCGAAAGGGCCATTCTTGCTCCAAAGAATTCAAGTGTCAACAGCATCAATTCTCAAATTCACAATTTTCTACCAGGCATTTCAAAAAACTACAAATCTATTGATACGGTTACAGATCCGGCCCAAGCTGTTTACTATCCAACAGAATTTTTGAATTCATTAGATCCTCCTGGCATGCCGTCACATAACTTGGAACTTAAAATCGGAGCTCCTATCATACTTCTGAGAAATTTGGATCCCCCTAAACTATGCAATGGAACACGATTGAGCATCAAGCATCTCTTACCTCATGTAATAGAAGCCACAATTTTGACAGGCTGCGCCAAGGGAGAAGATGTCTTCATCCCAAGAATTCCACTCATACCAACAGATATGCCTTTTGATTTCAAGCGCCTCCAGTTTCCAATCAGGCTTGCATTTGCCATGTCTATCAACAAGGCACAGGGACAGTCTTTAAAAGTGGCAGGCATTGTACTTGAGGAAGCATGCTTTTCCCACGGACAGCTATATGTGGCATGTTCTAGAGTTGGGTCACCAAAAAATCTTTTCATTTTTGCACCAGAAGGAAAAACCAAAAATATAGTCTATCGACAAGCCTTAATATAAGCAATATATAAATTACATGTACTTATTTTTAATTACATTTCAATTTATTTTTTAAATTGTTTTTCAATGAATGAATTGAAATAATTTTTTTTAAATCTGTGGACTATTATTTTAATCGTGCGACGCCGGGTAACCCGGCTAGTTAAATTATAAAATTTGATTTTTTCTTCCAAAACTTAAATCCAAAATAATTTTTATAGAGAATAGAGTTGATAGGGCCTATTTGATACTAAAAATATTTATATATTATAGCCAAAATATAGATGGAAAAGAAAGGACCGATGGATATGTTTGTGAAGAGAAGTTCTGATGCTGAGCATAAAACAATAATTAATGTGTACTATTCTTCACAATTAGATAATGGAAACATACATAAAAACGATGCGTCGTCAGCAAAACGGATTCTCAATAGCTTCACTCGAAAATATGACCCTTCGTAGATTCGATGCGGTTTCGTATGTTCAGCTGATGCTGGTATCCCAACACTTCAATGTGTTATTTACGGCGATCTCCTATCCAATGATGCAAAAAATCCCTCAAAATTCCAGCGGCTTTTAACTACTAGACATAATGACATAAGTTCAAAGCCCAAAAAATAATTCGAAAGGTAGCTTGCTGATTTAAAAAGCCGCCAGAAACTAATCTTTGATTTATCACACATAAATACTTGTGAATTGCGAACTTTATATAAAGTTTTTTTTTAAAGTCCCATTACCGTTGGTCGTAGGGGGTCCTAATGTTTCCATTAGAACTTACTAGGGGATTGGTAGACCTTGGTGGGCGCGCCATCTCCCTTCCAGGTCAGCGGAGGACTTTCTTAGCGTTAGTTATTCAGCATTTTATTGTGGCTTTAACGTGGACTAGATCCCACGCCCCTCAGCTTGTGAGGCGAGCGCACGATTGACTTCGCTATCCAGCCTTATATAAGATAGCGTTGCGAATTGCCAAGGCTAAAAAACCATAAACAATCATAGTAGGATGAATCGACAAACAATGCAAATTTGGCAACTCTGAAGGTAAATGTGCGATATCAATATACTGTAATTATGATTTGAAGGAACAGTATTTCTTTTCTACTTCTTTACAAACTAATAAAAATTGTTCTAAAATGTTGAAGGCAGTTCTCGATTACATTGTTTGCAAATGTCATATAGAATTCAAATATTGTGTTGGTGGCACTGCGGCCATGACTGGGAGGGTTCCGGAGTTGTCAACAAGATTAATTAATAAGCACCAGAAAGTGAAGAATTGTGCCGAAAGCTTGACCAGTTTCTATAGGAGAAAAAGACAGATTGGTCTCAACTATTTCGAAATGTAAATTGGACAGCCAAGTTGGCTACCTGTCTGATACCTTTACCATTTTTAATGAGCGTAATGGCGCAATAAGTCCATGCAAGAAATGATGACATCATTATTTACAATGGAATAGACAAGATTGATGGAGAGAAATGCAAGCTACGAGCAAGGAAGAGTTGAGTGTCAGCAGACTGTTTCGATATGTTCCACAATTTTGCAACATCGATAGTGCAGATGAAGAGCTTGATGTGCCATCGCTACAGAAAGTCATAATATAGCACTTGACCAAATTAATTGGCCATTTTGAGTTCTACTTTCCAACAGAAGATGACCCACGGAAAAGTACTGGATGGATACGCAATCCATTTAATGCTTCGAAGGTTGACTTGTCTGTAACTTTGGAAGATAAATTACTGGAGTTAGCTGCGGATGAAGGTGTAACAATGAATTTCGGAACTACGACCTCTCTTGCATACCTTTGGATTCACGTGAGTGAGGAATATCCTGAACTTGCCAAAATTGCTCTCAAGACTCTTTTTCCATTTACTTAATCTTACCTCTGTGAGGCTCGTTTTTCAACAATGAGCATTATTAAGACAAAGTACAGGAACAATATGAATATTTGTTCTCCTTTACGTGTAGCGTAACTATAGCGTTGTCACATTTTTATACAAACTGAAGAGGATCGTAAATGTCCAAAAAGCAATCAAGGCTTAAGTTTATTCTTTTTCAAAATTGTTCGATGACATGTAGCATAAGACAAGCCCAATTCATGCTTAATCTTGTAGGGCTTTAGGCCATGTAGGTGCTAATTTAGTTAGCACGTCAGTGCAGGGAAAATCTCGACAGTATGTAAAAATAGTGTACCGGTCTGTGGTGCAATGGGAAAAATTCAAGCCGGTCCGTCATACAAAAAAGTTTGAGAAGCACTGTCGTAACACACCACGAACTCTGCACACTAGTTCACCCATTCCTTATTTGTTTCTGTACACACTCATGGTTCACCCATCCTTGTTTGTTTCTGTACACACTCATGGTTCACCCATCCTTGTTGCTCGTTTGTTTATCACACTGGTTCACCCATTCCTTTGTTTGTTTGTTTGTTTGTTTCCGCACATTCCTAGTGACTTGCTTCCAGATTTATCGAGTGAAGTAACTACAGACAGACGCCTTCAATTATTTCACGTCACTCTTCGTCCATCAAAAAGGCCGCCAGTCGGGTTGTTACGTACCGGTATATTCCCTTCCACCACGTCCATTGATGTGTCCAGTAGTACACGCCTCCTTGAAGCGTCTATCACAACGGGCTGGACGAAAAAATAAATTCACGGAATTCAATTCCTTTTCAACATATTCTCTTTTTATTCAAAAGAGAAGAGGGGGGAAAAAACAGAACTCTGTGGTCTGGTCCCAGTTTCCGTTACAGTGAAATGAATATTAATGAGCTATCAGCTTCTGAATTCTCCCCCCCCCCTTACAATTTTCAATGTTGTTGCAGACTCGGAGAGGGCAATGACCTGATGGATAAATAAAGCAAAAGTTATTGTTTCGTAACGTTTCTTTTGACATTAATCTGCGGTGTCATTCGTCTTTTTTGACATTCGTCCGGGATAACATTCGTCTTTTGACATTTAGCTCTGGTGTCATTCGTCTTTTGACATTCAGCTGGGGTGTCATTTGACTTTTGACATTCGTTTGGGCTGTCATTCTGAACATCGGATACGAGTCCATTTATTGAGAAGTTATGGAGGGAATGGAATGAAGAACCAAGGGTGGGGGGTCGTGATTCTGTGACGTTGATGTGATTCAGAAGATGAAACCACAGATGACAAATGACAACTGACAATTGGGGATTTGTAAATTTAACTTTTAACACAAATATAAGTGTATGATTGTGGTGTTTTTTTGTGTGTAGTAATTGTGGAAGCATAAAGACTAGGTTATGGCACTGGTCAGTATGAAGGGATCATTAAACTAAAGATTACTTTCATAAATATACCATTATCATTTTTATTGTAATCGTGAATTATTTGCTGTGATAAACCAGTCTGGGTTTGGGGGCTCGCAGCCCCTCCCGTAAACATTCAGAGAAAGACACATGAGATAAAGATACATGACATATCCTTATATATTAAAAGGCTATGTTCCGTGCGGTCATAGATAGCGATTGGTCCCTCAAACACATATGAATATGACTCCTACAGCTAATTATTGTGAACACGTTTACGCGGACGTTCAAAACGAGTTATTTTTGGTGCAATATTTCTTCCAAGATTTTATTTTGAGTTATGCGCGTTGGGATTTATAGCAAAAAGCTCTGTTTTTATGAGTTATTTATTTTAACTAAATGAATAGTATTTTTGACGTGATGCACACGTATGCCGGTCGAGACAGCTGTTGGGAGGGGAGTTACAACATGCCACCGAACGGTGGCGGAACGTCCTTGGACGGGCTTTGTTGCTCGTTGCTAGATAAAACCTTTGAATCTAATTCAACACCCATAAGCACTTGTCAACAAGTACATGTTAGATAAAAAAAAACAACCTTTACTGTCATGCAACATCCATAAAGGCATGTCAGATTGTACATGTTAAATAGAACATTTGAATTTATTTCACCATCCAAGGCGACACGTCGGCATGTCCAGCCACGGGCGGACTGGTAACATCTGCGGGAGGTCAGCTGTCTGTCGGAAAAGTACAATAATTTGTAATAAAACAAACCTTAAAAAACAAAGTTTTTGACTATAAATCCCTTATATATGAGACATAACTAACAGTATTGATTATTTTCAAACATTTACAGACTGACACCGAGTGATGTCCCTTGTCTTTAATAAATGGGGGTGGGATGTGAGGGGGTGTCGGCACGACGGTCGGCGTCAACACGACGGTCGGCGTCAACTCAAACTCACGTGAAACTGGCAGAAAAAAAACAATAACAAACAGTGAATTTTGAATTACATACCTCATATAAGGATAAACTAAAAATGCATTAAATTAATTACGGTACGTTCGATCGATCTGAAATTTTGATACGATGCATTGTTAGGTCAGACGGGTCCGTGTGCCAAATTTCAGTTCGATCGGATCATGGGAAGTGGGTCATTTTTGACTTCTGTTTTTCCGCCCGCCGAGCCCAAGACAGACAGACAGAGAGAGAGATAGAGAGAATTTAAATTCACGATTTGTTATTGTTTTTTTGCCACGTGAAATTTTGAGCTGACGCATTGAGGCGACCCAACGAAGCGACGGGCGCTTTTGTTTACATTTTACGTGTCACTCTGAGCTCGGTCAAGCGAATCGGTGACCAGACTTTTCCCCTCTCCCCCCCACCCACCCCTCACCCCCACTAGGGTTATGATGCAAAGTTGAGTTAAGACAGATTCAGTCTGTAAATGTTTGAAAATAATCAATACTGTTAGTTATGTCTCATATATAAGGGATTTATAGTCAAAAACTTTGTTTTTACGGGTTTGTTTTATTTAAAAAACTTTCGTAACAACTTATTTACTTAAAATAATTCTACAAGTTAAAGCTGTGACGTTTATGTGACGTTTAATCGTTGTGTGATGTGCAAATGGGGGTGTTAAAATAAACTAAGTTTAACGAAAGGTTGGTGTTAATACCGAATGAGGTCTAATTATTTTACATCAACGTTCTTTGTGATGTTCCTGGGCAACATCTTTTACAATCACAAATATTTCTATTTGCCGTAGGCCTTAATTTGTTACGTCACAAATATTTCTATTTGCCGTAGGCCTTACTCTGTTACGTCACAAATATTTCTATTTGCCGTAGGCCTTACTCTGTTACGTCACAAATATTTCTATTTGCCGTAGGCCTTACTCTGTTACGGCACAAATATTTCTATTTGCTGTTGGTCTTACTCTGTTACGTCACAACTATTTCTATTTGCCGTAGGCCTTACTCTGTTACGTCACAAATATTTCTATTTGCCGTAGGCCTTAATTTGTTACGTCACAAATATTTCTATTTGCCGTAGGCCTTAATTTGTTACGTCACAAATATAGAAGGAGCGTCTGTATAGATAAGACGCTCCTTCTATACAGAAGATTAATGCGTCCACAGACCATGCCGGTCTGTTGGCAACTGATGCAGCGTTCACAGTCGACGGCTATAAGGGTTCCACGCATTACCCAGGCGCCTAACTCGTGTTAGGTAGCCATTCTGAGCTGGGTGGACTCAGGGACGCCCTAGGCCCCGGGAACAAATCCTTGCCTTCACATGGATTTAAACCCGTGACCATCGGTAACGCCAGCCGAGCGCGCATGCCACTCGACCAACGTGCCGTAGGCCACATTCTGTTACATCACAAATAGTTGTATTGGTCCTTGGCCAAATTCTGTAGGATCACAAATAGTTCTAAAGATTCTAGGCGATGTTCTGTTACAAATAAGTCTTCCTGAGTACAAGTGAAAGTACGTCTCATGTTTGAGCACCATGCAAGGTTTTGGTTTTAGCTGCTAGTATCTTTGATCCTCATTTCGGTTACTTTAAATATGCTCATATATCTTTGATCCTCGTTTCGGTTACTTTAAATATTCTCGGATCTCAAGTTCTTTCTTTATAAATAACTCTTCATGCGTAGAGATACACTGCGTACCTTTAAACAAAACCCACACAGGAACGCGATGACCTCACATGGTAAACAATCGACAGTAACTCGCACTGAGGCAAACTCGATTGACCGGAAGCGCGGTAACAACACCCGTGTCTTAATGACACTGGACTTTTTGTTTTTCTTGACCTTTGAAAAAAATCCATCCTCCCTTCCCCCACCCCCGGGTATTTCCCCCCTCTGTCACCGCCATGACTTAAACCCACGGCCTCAGTGTTTTTGAGATCATTGAATATTTTCAGTTAAGGCTGTTGATCCAAGAGGAGTTAAGTCAATGTGACGTCACCACCATTATCGAGGTGATTCCCCCCCCCCGAGATTAAATTATCTCACAGGTTTGTGATTTCCGGGTCAAACAAAATGGCGTTTGTCGGTCAAGTTTTAATAGTTATTGCTTATGAAATCACTTCCACACTTCTTTCTTGCATTTTATTAGAGAAAAATAAAGTCCTTTTCGTGATAATTTTAAAGTCGTTCTTTTAAATTGATAAGATTGTCTTTCGTTATCATTTTTTAGGTGTGTGTTTCTAGGAAGGTAATTTGAAGTTAAGAGAGACATAGAATTGTTTAAATAGTATAATTTAATTTAATTTGTGATGTAAAAAAAACTAAAACATTACGTCACGTAGGTAAAAAAAAATGTTTGAGAAAACTTAATTTGTTTCTTGACAAAAATTGCTTTCGCCACGCGTCCCATTTCATAACCTGGGTCCACATTATCCCCCTCGCCACCTTCTTTAAATATCCAGGCCACGCCCCTGGACCTGATAGTGTCGACTGCTAATCCAAGACCTACAGAATCAAATCAGACAAAACTCCTTACAGAATCAAACAAGACAAAACTCCTTACAGAATCAAACCAGACAAAACTCCTTACAGAATCAAACCAGACAAAGCTCCTTACAGAATGAAATCAGACAAAACTCCTAACAGGATCAAACAAGACAAAACTCCTTACAGAATCAAACCAGACAAAACTCCTTACAGAATCAAACCAGACAAAGCTCCTTACAGAATGAAATCAGACAAAACTCCTAACAGGATCAAACAAGACAAAACTCCTTACAGAATCAAACCAGACAAAACTCCTTACAGAATCAAACCTTACAAATCTGCACACGAGTTTAAAATAACACGGCTTCCCCCCTCTGATAGGCTCGTGTCACACGCGGGGGGAATGTTATTTCCCGCCACAAGTCTGACCATCAGCAGACGATCGATGACAGCACAACAGTCTGATTCCCGCCACATCTGGGTCAGGTTTGCTGTTGTTCTAAGGAGGGTTAACTAACCGCTGGGTGAGATCCTATGGCGTTAAGGCGAGGCTCTGGTTAATGAAGATTATTGGCAGAATCAGCATACATTGATATTGGTAGGGCAATGAAGTAAATAAAAATGGGGACCATGAATAGACCATGAATAGACCATGAATAGACCATGAATAGACCATGAATAGACCATGAATAGACCATGAATAGACCATGAGTAGACCATGAATAGACCATGAGTAGACCATGAATAGACCATGAGTAGACCATGAATAGACCATGAGTAGACCATGAGTATACCATGAATAGACCATGAATAGACCATGAATAGACCATGAGTAGACCATGAGTAGACCATGAATAGACCATGAGTAGACCATGAATAGACCATGAATAGACCATGAAAAGACCATGAATAGACCATGGGTAGACCATGAGTAGACCATGAGTAGACCATGAGTAGACCATGAGTAGACCATGAATAGACCATGAGTAGACCATGAGTAGACCATGAGTAGACCATGAGTAGACCATGAATAGACCATGAGTAGACCATGAATAGACCATGAGTAGACCATGAATAGACCATGAGTAGACCATGAGTAGACCATGAATAGACCATGAATAGACCATGAATAGACCATGAAAAGACCATGAATAGACCATGAGTATACCATGAGTAGACCATGAATAGACCATGAATAGACCATGAATAGACCATGAATAGACCATGAATAGAGTTGTTATTTTATAGTCATTTGGTGTTTTTTTTAATACTAACAAAGAGGGGGGGGCTTAAAAATAAATCTATTCATGATACATTCTTGTTTTATGCTAATGTGGCCTAAAAACAAATTTGTCAAGGTCCCTGGTTACAGTGAAACTTTGAAAACAAATTTGTCAAGGTCCCTGGTTACAGTAAAACTTTGAAAACAAATTTGTCAAGGTCCCTGGTTACAGTAAAACTTTGAAAACAAATTTGTCAAGGTCCCTGGTTACAGTGAAACTTTGAAAACAAATTTGTCAAGGTCCCTGGTTACAGTAAGACTTTGAAAACAAATTTGTCGGTACTTAATTGCAGGGAAGGGGTGGGGTTGGCTCCACATTTTTACTCGCTTTTACCTGGCTGTCTGTTTACCTCACAACTTCTGAGTGTTAACCTTGTACTCAATGCTTCACCTGGACACATATCTATTTCCGATGACAGCACTAAATCAACCAAAACCAACTGAAGATAATAAGTCAATGAGTTTGAACAGTCAAGGTGCACGATGGTATAGTGGCATGCGCGCTCGGCTGGCGTACCGATGGTCACGGGTTCGAATCTGTATAGAGGGAGCGTCTGTAGAGATAAGACACGTTTCTTCATGACCTTGTATTGATATTGGTATTTGGCCACATTCACAGTAGAGTCGCATCAGTAGTGTGCTAGCCATGTGACCTTAGTGACTGGTAGAGTCAGGTGTCGTATCAGAAGTGTGCTAGCTATCTGACCTTAGTGACTGTTAGAGTCAGGTGTCGTATCAGTAGTGTGCTAGCTATCTGACCTTAGTGACTGGTAGAGTCAGGTGTCGTATCAGAAGTGTGCTAGCTATCTGACCTTAGTGACTGGTAGAGTCAGGTGTCGTATCAGAAGTGTGCTAGCTATCTGACCTTAGTGACTGGTAGAGTCAGGTGTCGTATTAGTAGTGTGCTAGCCATCTGACCTTAGTGACTGGTAGAGTCAGGTGTCGTATCAGTAGTGTGCTAGCTATCTGACCTTAGTGACTGGTAGAGTCAGGTGTCGTATTAGTAGTGTGCTAGCCATCTGACCTTAGTGACTGGTAGAGTCAGGTGTCGTATCAGTAGTGTGCCAGCTATCTGACCTTAGTGACTGTTAGAGTCAGGTGTCTTATCAGTAGTGTTCTAGCCATCTGACCTAGAGACCGGTGTCAGATCTCATTAGTCGACAAGACAAAAATTAAACTTTATGTTTTCACACAAAAAAAATTTCTTTCAATTAAACTTATTCATAGAAGTATTTCAAAATTGAATTTACCTCTTTCATTTTTTGTTCTCATAGAGTAAAATAAAGTGTTTAAAAAGAGAAAAATGAATATATATATATATACACACCTTTAAAATTATTTCTTTAAATTTAAAGTTAAACAAAAAACTCTTTTACAATAAAGTTATGTGTTAAAAATTCGGGTTGTCTAAGCAAAACTTCCTCTCTCCCCCTCTTTCTCTCCGTCTCCTTCTCTCTAATTATAATAAATAATTATTTATTGTTGTCAAGTTTTCAAATCGTCTTTTAAATTGAAGAGTAACCACCCTAACCCTAACCTTAACCCTAACACTAAACCTAACCAAACCCTATCCCATAACCCAAACCCTAAACCCAACCCTAGCTGCGTCTCTTATAAACACATCTTTTAGTGATAACATTCGCATTGTAACACATGACTGAAAATAACGCTACAAAATTGGTAAAGGGCTGATGAGTCAAAAACAACTCCTTTGAAACACGTCACCATGACAATGACCTTTGTTGGGTAACGTGCCTGACCCTGACCCAAATATCTGCACCATCTGTTTATATCAGACCTCCGAACTCCTTTTATAACCGCTTTAAAGGTTGTTCTATTTTTTGACGTCACTTTGTCACGTGACATGACTTTGTTCATGAACTGAGTAATTCGTTTTGAACCATTGCCCCTATTCTCGTAGCTGATAACCTGAGATGCAATACAAAACTGAACTTTGTTAAAAAACCTAATTTTATTTATAATATCCCCCGGCGTTTCCATTTCAGTGGTTTAGAATCGCGTTCCCCCCCTCACAGCTGGGTACAATGCTGCCCGCTTGGATTAACTGCTTTGTAGTCTGGATTGTTCTACTGGCGTGTGCCCATATTTTCAAATTGGAAAAACACCAAAAATATGTTAAAAGGACCTCGCAAAATATTATTTTAAAATTAAAATTCGGTGGAGCGTTAAACTGTATTTAGATAAAGGTTTGGTCTGACATCAAACTTTTTTTGGGAATAAAATGCTAAACTGTATTTAGTTAAATGTGTGGTATAATACCATTTTTTTTTGAATAAAATGCTAAACTGTATTTAGTTAAATGTGTGGTATAATAACATATTTTTTGTTGGAATGAAACGTTAAATTGTATTTTGTTAAAAGTTTGGTATAATACCATAATTTTTGGAATGAAACGTTAAACTGCGCCGTGCTTTTGTTATCTTCAATGCGATTGGACCATTTCCCTCAGTGACGTAACCATTTCTCAATTGAGACGCCATTTAAAAAAAAAGTTGCTTTTAATTTTTACAAACGTTTTTATTTTTTAAAAAGTATAAATAATAGCATCGCTTAGATTCATCATAAACGTGGTTTAAAATAGCAACGACCATTTATTTCTATTCAAATTCTTTAAGTGGAAATCATGAATATTTCACATCTCTAATGGGAGCTGTGGCCGGTTTGAAAGAAGGTCATTCCACGTCTATTGCATTATATCCTGAAACTACGCCAAATGTCTTCTGATGCATTATGGGCGTTTTTTTAACATATTCATTCGTGTATTTTTATCTTTCTTTTTTTAAAACCGGCCGCAACTATCAGTTTATTAATAGTAATAAGTTTTAAAAGTGTAATGTTGTATTTCTTTTTTTTTAAAGACAGTGCCGCGGAGCTGTGCATGTATATAGCAAAAGTTGGCAAGAGTCTCGGATGACGCTTTGAACATTAAACAACCAGGGAGCCAACGAAATATAGGAACATTACTTTCTTTTAAACTAAATAAATAATAATAATAATATATGATTTTAATAAACACACTAATGCGCGAATACCTCGAATACGATGTTGGCAAGAGATGGGGAGATATTGTTTCGCCATTTTATTGTATAAATAAGATTATGATTTTAGAAGACCCCCCCCCCATAAAAACGACATTCCCTTGGCATTGATCGTGGCATTAGGTGAGCTACCTTTCATCTCTACTATAGGGCCTAAGACATTCAAGTGGCGCTCTCTAAACTGTCGTATTTACTCAGCGGTCTACTTGTGTGACGTATTTAATATGTAATGACTTTATCCCCTGCGATTTGCGGACTGACGTACGATGCAGATTGTTGGGAGATTAATGAATGCACTGGATCTCTAATGAAATTCATCAGCCATTATGATTATTTTAATAGATGGACGCATAACAAAAAGAGCTAAAACGATAAATTTAGAAAGCTTTTGGGTGCAAGTTTCGACTTCAAATAGTCAGCAGGACATTGTTTGTAATCTGCAGACATTGATTCCGCTAACCCCTGAAAACTGCAGACATTGATGACGTCATCGCCTGAAATTTGCAGACATTGATGACGTCATTGCCTGAACTATGCAGACATTGATGACGTGTTACCAGCCCACCAATACAGCCGCATTTACTACAACAGATATTCAACCAAATAGGCCCGTAGAGTTCATCACACCTGTTAGTCCAGCCACCCACACAGCTCAGGTGAGATGAAACATTGGGGTGGAGGTAGACAGACACAAACAAAAACATTAAACCAGAGCGTCCTGTACTTTTCCCTTCTAAACATAGCGATGACTATTTAAAGTACTATTTTGCTAGTAGTGTTAATCCCGTCAGATCTGTTACATGAGAAAGGGGCTTTAATGTTGGGGGTGGGAGAGGGGGGCAAGGGAAGAACATAAACAGTTTCCTCAAGAATTTTAGAAATAAAAGTTAAGTCACTACGTTGACAATCAAGTATTTCGTCGATAGAAGTTTAACCAAGTCAAGTTAATAACTAATCTCTTGATCAAAATTGAAAAAAAAATCATATGATAATTAATTTCTTATTAACTAACAATAGATTAATTACTAATCTGAATTTGTGAAACTTCTGAAGACCAATTTTGTGAATATATTTGAGTATTTGAAAAGATTAATTTATAACAAGAAAACCAACCAGTCAGGCTCAAATTTACCATGTTTGCATGTTATCCATCTACTTATCTATAAGCCTGATGGCAGTCTCACCCACATATTGTTCAGTGAAGCGCAACCCAATTTCTCATGGCCGTCCGTAATTATCTAAATTTCTTTTCTGGTTAAATTTTTCGAAATCTATTTACCAGCTGTCATACAATTTTTTCGAGAACAATGATATAAAATGAACAAAAAAACTTTTTAAAAAAAAAGATGAGGCCCCGCTGCAGTGACGAATGTAGAATCTCGCATCTGTGATTACTTAGTTTGTGACACTAAAAAAATATTTTCTGCTTTTTCATGCGAGATTCTACATTCCTCACTGCAACTGGGCCTCATCTTTTTAATAAAGTTTTTTTTATCATTTTATTTTCTACTTTTACGCGTTAAGAAAAGATTTGTAAAACTTAATTTCATTCATGAAGTCCTGTTAAATGTCCTGTTAGCCAAGTCCATCTAGAACGAAATTTGTGAGCAAAATTTGAAATTTTCTATAAATATAAACTTACACATTCTTAACTCCTTTACTTTCCTTTTTGATTGATTTCTCTATCATTTGGCAATGTTCCCTCTTTTTAGATTTCCGTCAGATTTAACTGAAGTTAATATTCTTTAGATCTTTTGAAAATTTCAGCACGCTTCACGCAGCAATTGTTAAAAAAACTTTACATCAAGTCGTTTTTCACGGTTTATTTGACTCTCAGAAGCTCTCTGCTTTGCTTTGTTTTGTTTGTCAGTTAATTCTCTCTGCTTTGCTTTGTTTTGTTTGTTAGTTAATAGTCGCTTTTCCCGTTGTTCAATACTTTTTTGAGCTTTTCTTTTTATGTAATATTCCTTTTGCTTTTGTAAGCTTTTTGTGCGCTGATCCACACAAAAATATTTCTTTCCCAACACATAGATTGTCTACATAAGACATTCTAGGATTTTGATTGTTCTATCTGGAATGTCTTTCTATACACACTTACACACTACACATGTCCTACACACAACACGGCTATGATTTGCCCTAACATAGTGTGTTACTTGACCTAGAAACGTATACTTGATAAAATTATGGCAAGATGCTGAAAAAATCAAAAGATTAAAACACATAAACAAAGTTCCACTTTCCTGTCAAGTGCTTAGTTCATCAGACACTCGTCTTACAATAAATTTACAAAAACATTTCACATAAACACACACACATTTCGAATCATCGTGGCAGCCATTTGCAATGACTTTTAGGTAGGTTTAACGCCGATTGGTTAGCTATTTTTAGGTTTTTCACATGCTGACCCAAACACTAGATGACGACATATACAGATATATGAATGAATGAATGAATGAATGAATGGCAACTGTCCGTCCTCTTGGGACGATGGCGTATACTCCTGCTCCTCTGCCCCCCTGTCCTTTCTCCTGGCCCTTCTCTCTTCACTCAAAGCTATGACATGAATGCCATCACGCACTTTTGCCCGCCAGGAGGTGCGCTCCTCGGCAATGGTCTCCCACGTTTTATGGTCTATCTGTGCCAATGACATGTCTTTCTTGAAGACGTCCTTGAAGCGCAAGCAGGGGCGACCTCTTTTTCTCATACCGGTTGCCAGCTCACCGTAAAGCAAGGCTCTAGGAATGCGCTCCGAGCTCATCTTGCAGACATGACCTAACCACCACAGGCGCCTCTCACTCAGAATTTAGTGCATACTCAGCATATGGCTTCTTCTGAGTACCTCGACATTGGTGATCTTGTCCTGCCACTTGATGCGTAGAATCCTACGCAAGCATCGTAAGTGGAAGCTGTTGAGCTGCTTTGATTGCTTGGCGTAGGTCGTCCAGCACTCACTGCCATAGAGGAGTGTGCTGAGCACGCAGGCCTGGCACTGGTACACAGTGATTTTCGTTCTATCTGTGAGCTGCGCATTGTTCCACACTCTTTGATTCAGCCTAGCCATTAATGATGCGGCCTTGCCGATTCTGGTTCCTTTTTCCTTATCCAGGGAGAGTGTCCTTGTGATGTTACTGCCAAGGTAGGTGAAATCATCGACGACGTCCAAGGTGTTTCCCTCAATGGAGATTGCTGGAAGGCGGTCAGTGCCTTGTCTCATAATGTTGGTCTTTTTTCGGCTAATCGTTAAACCAAAATTCTTGCATGCCTCTGAGAACTTATTGACCAACTGTTGGAGTCCTGCCTCTGTATGTGAGGTAAGGGCTGCGTCATCCGCGAAGAGCAACTCTCTGAAGAATATATTCTCCATATTGACTCGTATCTTGTATTAAATTTTGTCAGGGCCTATAATTTTTTTTGTAGTGGCTACTCTCTGATTAATACAGATATATAGAGATAAACTAAAAATTCATTAATATAATTACGGTAAATTCGATCGATCTGAAACTTTAATAGCTTAATCCTCACCACAAGCGAAAATTTCAGCTCTCTAGCAAGTCAGAAAACGTGCATACGAGCGTTTTGAAAAATTTGACGATATATACAGAGCCGCAAGCGTGCACGAGTTAATGGGATAGGGGCCTGAAAATTAATATCAATTTGTCATGGTCTATAATTTTTTTTTGTAGTGGCATAACTCCTAAACAAAAAGTTGGGCTTCAAGGTAGACTATAAATGATAAATAGGCCTTGTTTATATTATAATATGGCGGAAATCTATTAATAGAAAATTGAGGTCTTTTGGGGGGACGAATTTCATTTAAAAATTTAATACAATATACGATTCAATATGTAAACGTAGGGTATATTGAGAAGGAAGTATCTTATCAGCTATTTGTTAATTCTTCGTTAATTTAAGACAGCTTATTGGACTTGAACTAGAAAAAAAAACCAGTTTCGTAATTTTACTATGATAACAATTTTGAGAGTTTATTGATACGACTGTATTTATGATTCAAAACATTTTCCCGCTAAAATGTAATCTAAAAATAGAACATTTTTCAATTAGTTATGAAGTTTCCCGGTTTTAGAAATGAGACAAGCCCTATTAAATCTAGACCCAAATGGGTCAAAAATTCATTTTTAATTTTTTTCTTTAAATTACTTATTGATTTTATCTTAATATCCAATAACCTGTCTTGTTTGTGACCCCCACCCCCCACCCTTTTTTATTGTTTAAATCCAACTTTTATATTTATTTAATCCGGTTTTATTTTAACTAGGGCTGCGGAAATTAACGATAAATTTCTCGATTAATCGTTTGAAAAAATTTAAAGATTAAATTATTTTTTTAACGAATAATCGCCCCATCACCTTACAAATTATTAAAAGTCAAAAACAAAAATAAAAATTATAAATCACCGCCGATAAACAATTAAAAATTTCCAGACTATTACACGAACATTTCTGTTTTAAACTTTTGACTGACGGGAAAGTGCAAAATGTTGATAAAGTTTATTGTATCAATTGTGAGAAATCGTTTGCCTACCAGCATGGTTCTAACACTTCGCCTTTTTATCAAACCAAATGAAAAGCGTATTAAGCTAATGTCAGTAATGGAGACTGACTCAGAGACAGAAAATGATGACACCTCTTCTGATGAATTACTGAGTTAAAAAATGTAGATGAAAGTTCCTGAATACATTAACCCTCTACATTGGTGGAAACTTAATGAACCCCGATATCCGATAATGTCATTTCTTTGTCAAAACCATTTTGTGCATATCAATTACCTCAATTCCATGTGAATCATTTTTCAGCTCGGCTGGTTATATTGTCAATTAGACCTGCTTATTACTTGAACCAAATAATGTCAACACAGTTGTTTTTTTGCGTGGTTGGTTAAAAGATGACATATAAAAAAGGAGACATTCCAGTGTTATTTAGATTTTCAACAAGAACGTTTAATAAGTGTTACTTATGGCATCATACATTTTAATTTAACATGTTAATCGAAATTAACGATTAAAACTGGAGTTACATAGGACACATATATTAAAATTAGGTCTGTTAACGATTAATTTAAATTTAATCGTTAACTTAATCGATAAATTAACGATTAATTAATCGTTATACGACCTAATTAATTCCAGTTTTATTTGGAAAACAACGAATGTCTAGATCAGCGGAACCATACGGGAGTTCATAAACAGACAGTGTTTTTACAACGTGAAATGTTGGCAGTGTTCAAAGTGTATTCACTATCATACATACACAACTTGTTGTGGTGAGGACAACACGAAGGTATTTTAACATTTTTTAAAAAATTTTAACGCCTAGATGCTTACCTAAAATATCGAAAGGTCCCAATTAGTGTTTATCTATTTTGAATAATTATTTTAAAAACAAGGCTACCAGAAAAGCGTGTTCGGTTATGATGTTAAAATTTTACAAGATTTTTGAGTAACAAAAAAGTTATGAATTAATTCCCGAGAAGTGTCGACATTGTGCAGAAAAAAAGCGTTGCAGTAAGAGTCGCGTGTAGCAGTAATCGCTATCATCCAACGGGTTTAGTTAATATGTATTCATATGTAGACAAGATAATGGCAAAATTGCAAATAAAGTTTGTTTGTTAGTTTTCTTTCTTTTATTTTTCCGTGGAAAAAAATTTGCGGTATTAGGAACCGCTGATGGTGTTACGTTACTGGGAACCACTGATGGTGTTACGTTACTGGGAACCACTGATGGTGTTCCGTTACCTGGGAACCACTGATGGTGTTCCGTTACCTGGGAACCACTGATGGTGTTACGTTACTGGAAACCACTGATGGTGTTCCGTTACCTTAACTCTCCGCTCGTGCCAGGAAATGTCCACCTGTTTGGTTTTGATGTATCACGTGACAAAGATTTGAAGTGACGTGACTCACGGCCCCCGACAGTTGTTGTGATAAAATGCAAATTGGCTCTTAAACCGACCAGATGCTCAACAGCAGGCCTCACCTTGCTCCATGGCTTGCTTAAACTCACCCTCAACGCGTCACTTGTTTTGTCTCTTCTGTCAGCCATCAAAACTGCCCCCACATTTTGTTCTTGTACATCCATCGTATAAACGTTATGTATAATAGGACGCCTAATGGTGTGTAAAGTTCAATACAGTATAAAAGTCGCTTGAGATTAGCCTACTAAAACGTGTGGTGTTGAGTTTCCAAACGATTTTTTAATCTCGCAATAACATTACCTACTCTCCCACGTTCAGCGAGTTGCATAATTTCGGCCGAATTTATTGGAGAAGAAAATTATAGCCATCAAAGCGTCAACACGTATTGCCATGTAAAAGTAGTATATATATTAAACAATATACTTTGCAATTGTCACGCAAGTAGTGTCTGTCAGTCAGTCCTGGCGCTACTAATTTAGAAAGCAGGGAAAACCAAATTACTGCACCAAAGCATCAAAAGGTGTGCGAATTAAATATGCGCTGTAAAAAATATTATATGACGTCATTGTTTTCGCTCATATTTTAATTTTGGAAAAGGGAACATTGTAAAAAGAAAATTAGATGGTGGTTAATTATAAAATCAAAAAATAAAGGGGATGCCGTAGGCGCCCTGCAACCCCTATTATAAAATACTTTGTGTACATTTCAGAAAGTTTAATATTTCGTATTTATCAAACAAGGACAAGTTAGTTGGGCTTTTGAAAAAGGTCGGCGCCATAGGCGCCGTAAAATAAGTGCATTTTTTAAATAAAATAAATAGATTTCAGCTGAAAACTTCCGTCATTTTTGACGGGTGTGCGCTAGTATATATATAAACAATATAATTTGCAAGTGTCACGCAAGTAGTGTCTGTCAGTCAGTCCTGACGCTACTAATTTTAGAAAGAAGGGAAAACCAAATTACTGCACCAATGCATCAAAAGGTGTGCAAATTAAAGATGCGCTGTAAAAATATTATATGACGTCATTGATTTAGCTAATATTTTAATTTTGGAAAAGGGAACAATGTAAAAAGAGAATTTGATGATGGTTAATTATAAAATAAAAAAACATAGGGGGCGCCGTAGGCGCCCTACAACCCCTATTATAAAATACTTTGTGTACATTTCAGAAAGGTTAATATTTCGTATTTATCAAACAAGGACAAGTCAGTTGTGCTTTTGAAAAAGGTCGGCGCCATAGGCGCCCTAAAAAAAGTGCATTTTTTATAAAATAAATAGATTTCAGCTGAAAACTTCCGTTATTTTTGACGGGTGATACGCTAGTATATATATAGGCTGCATACTTCACGTTGTAGTTTCATCTGAATAAACGAGTTGTCGTTCGTGTAAATCACATCTAATATGTCGTCAAGCTATTGAGTTGACAATGAGGACATCGGAGACATTACGTCAGTTGTTATTACTGGAGACTTCTAAACTGATATCTGCTTTGTAATGCCTTTTTAAAATTGAATTAACAACACTGTAGTTAATTCACTTTTTAAATAATTAATTTTTATATTGGCAAATCCATTTTTAAACAAAAAAGAATTTGATAAAAGTAAGCTCCAGTTATGACACAGGACAGTGGTGGCCAGACCTTTAGAAATGACACAGGACAGCGGTGGCCAGATCTTAAGAAACCTAAGAGCCATTTTCTAAAAAAAATTAAAATGTTGAGAGCCGCAATGAAGCAATATGGCTCACGACCCAACTCGCCATGAAAAATTCCTTCTTTTTAATTAAAAAAATATTTTTGTTTGTTTGCATTTAATGAACTTAAGTTGTCAATTGTTGTAACACTAACGTGTACTGAAGGAGTATGAGTGTTTCAGCTACACAATTAACAAATATTTGAATATGTAAAATTAACGATTAGAAACAAACTGTATATAGAAATAAAGACTCATTATTAAGTCAACATCAATTGTTATGATTCTACCGAGAAGCCTTTGAACTAGCGAATTTCTTTAAATGTGGTTGGTAAATAGTAGTTGTGGTGCAAAGTTGTGGTGCGAAGTTGTGGTGCGAAGTTGTGGACAAGTTGTGGTGCCAAGTTCTGTCAGAAAAGGCTCATTTAGCACGAGTAATGTTTAAAGCAATGGCATAACTTGTCTTAATTGAAGTGGCTCCTTATTTGCTGAAAGCGGGAAAATAGTGTCTGCTGCTGACACATTCCAGACTTTAAGAGATCAAGCTTGCTTTTTTATTAATTAAGCCCACATTATTTTCAACCCTGATTTCGGTCAAGATGTTTTTGTTTAACTTTCATTTATTTTTAAATTATATATTTCAAACGAAATTTTTTAAATTTCATAAATTATTCGCGAGCCGCAATGTGAACACATAAGAGCCGCATGCGGCTCGAAAGCCTAGGTTTGGCCACCGTTGATATAGGAACTTAGTTACTCGTAATCCTACATTTGGAAGAAAATCAGCAGTCTCGAGCCTGCGCTCTTCATGGGGCTTGATTACTAAAACGTCTCACGTTCTTTAGGTATTATAAGTATTACTTTATGTATAAAGACATGAAGGCGAAACTTCAGCTCAAAGTGATTTCTATAAGAGAGTGGCGCTTTCAATCAAAACTGAGTTTGGAATTTTATATGATATAAATATCAATTACAGGGTTTCTTAAACACTGAGACTCAAACTGGACCCCCCCCCCGGTCAGTATCAGCGAGGCTGTCAAAGGCAATACCAGCAGATCAGAGGAACACGGTACAGGAGCTGCTACTTCCTGGGGAGGACAATGTGCGACTGGAACAATAGGTAAATTTATAATATAAAAACAGGATATTAGTAGGCCTGACAAGACGTAACACAACAGCGAACGTTTCGGCAAAGAGCCTTCCTCAACGGACAAATAGTACACAAATGAAACGAAATAATAATTTTAAAAAACACTTTGCTGCGGTGAAATCCAAGCAGTCCAGTAGGGATAAAGTAAGGAGAGAAAAGTAAGAGCTTATATAGGAAAGGATAGGGTGGGTGTGGCCAATCAATCAGCTTGTCAGTGCGAACACAACGTTGATCCCGTGTGGTGTAAGAGTCCCATACTCATGGATTAGTCTATTCTCCAGACTGATCCCGGCCGGGTGTGTTTGTACAAGAAACCAAGGCGGTGACAGACATGTCATCGACGCCCATGTGGTCACGTACATTGAAGTGTCGGGAGACAGGACACTGTTTGTCTTGTTTAATGGCACGTACATGCTCAGCGATACGGCACGAGACTAACCTCCCCGTCTCACCAATGTACTTCAAAGGACAGCGCTTACACACAATGGTGTAGACCACATTGCGGCTGGTACAAAGATAGCTGCTCCTTCCTGTGGAGGACAATGTGCGACTGGAACAAGAAACAGGTGAGGAGACAACACTTGACTTGACACACTTTGTGTATGTTGCCTCCTGCCCTCCATACTTCAGTACTGATGCCCTTGTTTGTCACCTCTTGCTACCAATGGAGTGTCCTGCCCTCCATACTTCAGTACCGATGCCTTTGTTGGTCACCTCTTGCGACCAATGAAGTGTCCTGCCCTCCAGACTTCAGTACTGATGCCCTTGTTTGTCACCTCTTGCTACCAATGGAGCGTCATCTTAACAGAAACACCGCTAACCCCCCTCAACATAGAAAAGAAGAAGAATATTTAGAACACAGATCATGTATAGGAGCTAAAGAGATGAAAAGCCCAAAACAAAGATATCCCTTGCGTTAAATATTTGGTTTATGATGTTCATAAGTCGAGAATAAGTTTAGTATATTGTAGGACTATAAAGACAAAGTCTAGTTGCCTTTTGAGTTCACGTTTTATTTAAGAAATCTTTCAAAACCTAACATTGTCCTTAAATGATTATGCCAACGTGTCAGATTATAATTGTGTCCATTTCCATTATCAAGGCGTGGATTGCAGCAAAGTTCTACGAATGTCTTTGGTCAAATTTGAAGAAGAAAAAAACAATAATAATAAATTTCACTCTTTGGGAAACAAATATTTTTTAACTACAATCGCTAGAATCAATTTTTGTGTCTTCAAATTTGCCTCACAGGCAATCTCATAATAATGTTCAATCGTTAGGAAAACATTTCAGTGTCATAGTGTTTTTTTCATTTATAGCATTAAAATTTCAGATATTCAATAAACAATTTTTTAAAAGAGAAATCTTACTTTTATAAATAAATTATACATTTTAATTTCCTAAATTCAATATTTCAGTATCCTACTTTTCTGCTATCTTTTAATATTCCACTATTCCATTTTCCTACACAATGTAGACGAATTCATTTTCTTTTCTTCTCATATTCTCAAAGCCTAATTTTCCTGAACAGTAAATTCGCACCAAATCTCCAGCTTTCAATACTTTCAATATCCTCAAATATCGGTATCGTTCTCCATATATCAGTATCGTTCCTCAAATATCAGTATCGTTCCTCAAATATCAGTATCGTTCTCCATATATCAGTATCGTTCCTCAAATATCAGTATCGTTCTCCATATATCAGTATCGTTCCTCAAATATCAGTATCGTTCCTCAAATATCAGTATCTTTCTCCAAATATCAGTATCGTTCCTCAAATATCAGTATCGTTCCTCAAATATCAGTATCTTTCTCCAAATATCAGTATCGTTCCTCAAATATCAGTATCTTTCTAAAATATCAGTATCGTTCCACAACTATCAGTATCGTTTCCCAAATATCAGTATCGTTTATTGACTCTCAAAACTCCACCAACGTTATAAAAAATTAAAAGGCCTTTATCCACGGATAATCCTTTCCTTCGCTTACGCAACATCAAATCGATATCGGGAAGATTGTATCTACTGATTGAGTACTGAGCCCTGATCACCATGGTAAGCTTGTATCTACAGATTGAGTTAGTACTGAGCCTTGGTCCCCATGGTAAGCTTGTATCTACTGATTGAGTTAGTACTGAGCCTTGGTCCCCATGGTAAGCTTGTATCTACTGATTGAGTTAGTACTGAGCCTTGGTCACCATGGTAAGCTTGTGTCTACTGATTGAGTTAGTACTGAGCCTTGGTCACCATGGTAAGCTTGTGTCTACTGATTGAGTTAGTACTGAGAATTGGTCCCCATGGTAAGCTTGTGTCTACTGATTGAGTTAGTACTGAGACTTGGTCCCCATGGTAAGCTTGTGTCTACTGATTGAGTTAGTATCTGAGCCTTGGTCCCCATGGTAAGCTTGTATCTACTGATTGAGTTAGTACTGAGCCTTGGTCCCCATGGTAAGCTTGTATCTACTGATTGAGTTAGTACTGAGCCTTGGTCCCCATGGTAAGCTTGTATCTACTGATTGAGTTAGTTCTGAGCCTTGGTCCCCATGGTAAAGCTTGTATCTACTGATTGAGTTAGTCTGAGCCTTGGTCCCCATGGTAAGCTTGTATCTACTGATTGAGTTAGTCTGAGCCTTGGTCCCCATGGTAAGCTTGTATCTACTGATTGAGTTAGTACTGAGCCTTGGTCCCCAGGTAGCTGTCTACTGAGTTGACTGGCTGGCCCCCCATAGGAGTCTTACTTGACATTTGGCTGGAAATAGGACACTGATTTATTGTGACTTATGAGAGTTATTTATTCTGACTTATGATAGTAATTTACTTTGACCTATGAGAATGATTTATTGTGTAATTTTCGACTGATTAATTATGATTCATGGGACTGATTTATGAGACTGAAAATTTTGACTTTTAAGGCTGACTTGTTAACTGTTGGCTAGACTTATTGTACCAGCAGGTGTACGCTGGTCCAGAACCAATAAAAAGTGATTTAGATGTAACACAGAGAAGAATTTAGGGATACAATTTGACGAATGCACGTATGTACCCAGTTACACAACAACGTCTTGGCATTGGGAAATAGCCAAAGGCGCCGGCCAGCGCCAGTTAAAAAGGGCGCCGTTAAATCTCTAATTTAAAATTTTTTATTTAAATAAAGGGCGCCAATAATAAATTTGCTACGGGCGTCAAAACCCAGTTACGCCACTGTATGTACCCACAGACCGCTTTTAATTTATATAAAAAAACGCTATCCCAGGGATCCGCCCCTTCAATCTCACTGTCTTGTATTATCTATAGAGAAGATTATTGCGTCTACATACCATTCCGGTCTGGTTGCAAGTGATGCAGCGTTCACAGGCCACGGCTATGACGGTTCCACGCATTACCCAGCCGCATTTGTTTCCCTAACTAGGGTTAGGTACCCTGTCGGAGCTTGGTGGACTTAGGGACACCCATGGCCCCGGGAACAAATCCCTGCCTTCACGGAGATTCGAACCATCGGTACGCTAGCCGAGCGCGCATGCCACTCGACCACGATACAACACTGAAGTCCTCAACAGTGTTGCACAGTCTTTCACTGCATACAAAATTTTCTTTTACATTTAAAATCGTAAATCGTTCACTGGTTTTAAGTGCTTCTTTTTAAGGAGAGCCATTTTATGATATACATCTTTAGGCGGCTCATTTCTTCGTTCAATTTGAAGTGTTGTTGTGCGGAGGTCAAGGCCGTACAGCTGTTACACAAACTAGCATGTGCTCAGCCGTCAACAAACACACATTTCCAAATGTTCCTTTGGGTGACATTTGTCAGCACGCTGTAATCCATTACACCACCTCAACGTGTGCTCATAACTCATAACACTTGCACCGCGGACTATCGACTTGGCCACATTGGCTTCTATACGGGTAGCTGATCATTGAACACGTTCTAAGTATTGCTATCAAACCAACTGTACTACAATGACGCACACAAAATACCAATACAATGAAAAGTGACGTTTGTATTATAACGTGATGTTATTCACATTTTATTAATGAACATTAAGTCGTTTATGTTTTAGACTGTAGACTTTTTTCCCCCCTGAAGTAATCTGATCTTCAAATCTAGGTGAGTAGGATCAAGCATTACTTTCACGTTTCATTGTATTAAAGATTTAGGATATAATCCATAAGTTGATTAAATTTACGGTAGAGGGATAGATCCTTTGTAAAGGGTAAAATTGAATCATTTACTTTTCTTCTTCTTCTTTTTTTTTGGCAAGTGGAATGTTATAGTTAAAGTATAGAGTACTAGACAATATTTAATATTTTAACAAATATTTCTACCTATTTGTAATATTTTTATTAAGATGAAAATTGAGTAATAAGAAAAACCCGTAAAAAACCAAGTTTTTGACTATAAATCCTTTATGTACGAGACGTAACTAAAAGAATGTTCATTATAACACGCAGCGGAAGACCATCCAAAAATACAAAATTGCAGTTGTGTCGTAAAACGTGTTTAATATAATGCGCACCGATCAGGAATAGGTTTATAAAAAGTGTTGTCAGTAAAATACGCACCTTATTGCGCGACAGAAAGGTTGTTCAATATAATACGCACCGCGACGCTCTATCTCAAAAAATAGCATGATACATAGGAATAAATAAAATAATCTAAAAAATCAATAATTTAATTACGGTACATGCGATCGATCTGAAATTTTGATACATTGTTTTTATCATCGGTACGAAACTGCCTGCAAAATTTCAGCTCACTATCTTGCGAGCAAGTGGGTTAAAAATCGATCAAAAGTTTTGGCGACAAGCAAGCAAGCAAGCAAGGTCGGTCGGTCGGCCGCAGACACCACGAGTTAATATAAAGGATTTAAAAATGATACCCAGTTACTCGTTTGCAACGCTAAGAGTTAACGGTTAACTGCACGTACTGCCTATTTCGCCGTGGATTAAACATACCCAGCGGGCCGCATGTGATCCGCGGGCCGTAGGTAGCACGCCCATAATTTTCGAGTTGTCTGCATGTTTGAGAGTGCGTCTACCCGCCCGGAAGTTTGTGAAAGATTTGGCAGTTGTTCTCATACTATAAATAAAAAATTGCATTCTCTTAAAACACAAAATGTATGAAATTGGCTATTCACACTAATGACTGGCAACAGACAAACAAAGCCATAAATGATAAAAATGTGCTGAATTTAGTGACCTCAGAAGTTAACTTAGGGTTTGGTGACCTCAGAAGTTAACTCAGCGTTTAGTGACCTCAGAAGTTAACTTAGCGTTTAGTGACCTCAGAAGTTAACTTAGCGTTTAGTGACCTCAGAAGTTAACTTAGCGTTTAGTGACCTCAGAAGTTAACTTAGCGTTTAGTGACCTCAGAAGTTAACTTAGCGTTTAGTGACCTCAGAAGTTAACTTAGCGTTTAGTGACCTCAGAAGTTAACTTAGCGTTTAGTGACCTCAGAAGTTAACTTAGCGTTTAGTGACCTCAGAAGTTAACTTAGCGTTTAGTGACCTCAGAAGTTAACTTAGCGTTTAGTGACCTCAGAAGTTAACTTAGCGTTTAGTGACCTCAGAAGTTAACTTAGCGTTTAGTGACCTCAGAAGTTAACTTAGCGTTTAGTGACCTCAGAAGTTAACTTAGCGTTTAGTGACCTCAGAAGTTAACTTAGCGTTTAGTGACCTCAGAAGTTAACTTAGCGTTTAGTGACCTCAGAAGTTAACTTAGCGTTTAGTGACCTCAGAAGTTAACTTAGCGTTTAGTGACCTCAGAAGTTAACTTAGCGTTTAGTGACCTCAGAAGTTAACTTAGCGTTTAGTGACCTCAGAAGTTAACTTAGCGTTTAGTGACCTCAGAAGTTAACTTAGCGTTTAGTGACCTCAGAAGTTAACTTAGCGTTTAGTGACCTCAGAAGTTAACTTAGCGTTTAGTGACCTCAGAAGTTAACTTAGCGTTTAGTGACCTCAGAAGTTAACTTAGCGTTTAGTGACCTCAGAAGTTAACTTAGCGTTTAGTGACCTCAGAAGTTAACTTAGCGTTTAGTGACCTCAGAAGTTAACTTAGCGTTTAGTGACCTCAGAAGTTAACTTAGCGTTTAGTGACCTCAGAAGTTAACTTAGCGTTTAGTGACCTCAGAAGTTAACTTAGCGTTTAGTGACCTCAGAAGTTAACTTAGCGTTTAGTGACCTCAGAAGTTAACTTAGCGTTTAGTGACCTCAGAAGTTAACTTAGCGTTTAGTGACCTCAGAAGTTAACTTAGCGTTTAGTGACCTCAGAAGTTAACTTAGCGTTTAGTGACCTCAGAAGTTAACTTAGCGTTTAGTGACCTCAGAAGTTAACTTAGCGTTTAGTGACCTCAGAAGTTAACTTAGCGTTTAGTGACCTCAGAAGTTAACTTAGCGTTTAGTGACCTCAGAAGTTAACTTAGCGTTTAGTGACCTCAGAAGTTAACTTAGCGTTTAGTGACCTCAGAAGTTAACTTAGCGTTTAGTGACCTCAGAAGTTAACTTAGCGTTTAGTGACCTCAGAAGTTAACTTAGCGTTTAGTGACCTCAGAAGTTAACTTAGCGTTTAGTGACCTCAGAAGTTAACTTAGCGTTTAGTGACCTCAGAAGTTAACTTAGCGTTTAGTGACCTCAGAAGTTAACTTAGCGTTTAGTGACCTCAGAAGTTAACTTAGCGTTTAGTGACCTCAGAAGTTAACTTAGCGTTTAGTGACCTCAGAAGTTAACTTAGCGTTTAGTGACCTCAGAAGTTAACTTAGCGTTTAGTGACCTCAGAAGTTAACTTAGGGTTTGGGGATCCTTGCTGCTAACGTCTATTACCCTTTCATCTAAAGCAGTGGTCCCCAACCTTTTTATCACCGCGGAGCCGTCAAAGTTTGACAATTTTACCGCGGCCCACTGATTGAAAAAAAAAGGGGGGGGGGTAGGTGTTTCGGGGCGGGCGACTGCGTTGATTGTTAATACGGGTACTTTAGATTGTTTTGATTGTATAGCTTTAATTTAATTGTACTTAAAATGCTTTTAAAAAATAAAATACAATTACACCAAAAAATGAATTAAAATGGTTTAATATAATTTAACTTTCTAGAACTTTAAATCAATGTGAAACTTGAGCTCGTTTCTCTGCAACGAGACGGTGCCATTTGGTGGTAATAATAGGAGACAATGGCACCTAAATGGTACTGCTTATGTCAGTTCATTCCGTTGTTTTATTTTGTTAGCGTCACTGCAGAAACCCCGCTTCGCACAAGATGTCGGAAGCGGCAATAGTAATTTCAATTGATATGGTGGCAATCTCAGGATAGTCCGTCATGACTTTAATCCAGAAGACAGCGTGGACTGGGCCGCCGGGACACCGGGAAAATTCCCGGTGGTCCGCCAGGACCGGTGATATAATAATAATTAATCTTCAAATAAATGTCCTGTGTGCTGCTTTTCTTTACTACATAAATACAGTTTCTATGGGCAAACATGCAAACATCTCTTTAGCGCTTATAAACTCTTATTGCCTCTGTCGTCTACCCAAGTAGCTTGTGAGAGATCTTTCTCAGAACTGAAATCAGGGCCGGCCCCGCACTTTTCAGGGCCCGCGCTTTGACTAAACCTTTTTACTACCTTTTACAATTTTACTACTATTACGCAAAAAATTGTTTTTATAACAACGTAACTAGAAAACTTTATATTTATTTTTTCAGGATAAAATAAGTAGAAAAATTCCGTACTAATATAATAACATATTATGATCATCATAAATCCTAATCCAAAAAGTATTTTTCCTAGCGCATTTTAGTAAGCATTTATGGATTCAGAACATTTTAAAAACGAGAACGCCACTTTTAGGCTTTAACTTGCTATGGTAAGTGATTTTTTTAAAAAATGTGTTAGACTGTCTGATCATGATAAATCAAGGGGACATAATATTACATGTACTTTGGAATTGTTTGAGATGAAAAACATGTTAACAAAACAATGACAATTGACAAGCCACGCTAAAAAATAATAAACAGTGAAAAGGCTCGTTGACATAGTATATTTTAACGTCTCATGGCCATTGTCCCAATTTCTCGCTCAGCTATTTCGTAGCTCAGTTGATAAATACATCGGGCACAAAATGGAAATTTTCTGGCTCTCGTCGAATCGCTTGCAAATTTTGTTTCGGTTTTGCAGGAAAATATATGACGATTAAAAATTGATGAAATTCATGATAACTACTTTAGGAAAGCGCATTCAAAACGAACTCATTTCGTTGATGGGAAATAATGTAAGGAAAATTATTGTAGGAAGAGTAAAATCAGCTAAATACTTTTCAGTAACACTTGGTTGCACACCGTGTCAATGTCACCAAGAACAGACGTCACTGACAATACGCTATGTAAGCCAAGGCGGTGGATATTCTGAAGTAACTCATGAGCACTTCATACGTTGTCTAGAAGTGGAAGAAAGTACTGGGCAACAAATGCTTGATGTCTTACTATTGGAATTGAGAAAATTGGGCTTAGATGTTTCTGATATCCGCGGTCAAGGATACTACAACGGTGCGAACATGATAGGCATAATTGAGGCGTACAAGGTCGTCTTTTACAATTATTGTACCCTTCGCAGCTACAACTTGCTGCTATGTTATATGATAAAAACTTGTCCTGATTCAATGACTTTTTTGGTATAATTTAACGAATCTTTATATTATTTTCTGCTTCAACAAAGCGATGTGCTTTATTTTCCAAGTATGTTTGAAATATTTATGTGAAACCACTGAAAGAAAATTGGAAAGTCATGTGGAAAGCGCAAAGGTAGTGCGATATCAAGCAGGAGAAATGGATGATGAACTTTTCAGAGTACCATATCAAATTAATGATCTAAAATCTTGAAGTGAAACAGAGTCTTTGTGCAAACTACTTAAGAACTTTAATTTCATTGTTTCAAATGCTTTTTGGTACGACATATTGTCGCAATTTAATTACACCAGCAAAGAATTAGAAAATATTTCTGTCGGTCTAGTAACTGAAGTTGAGATCATGTAACATACTTGCAAATAGTCGAAATCTTACTGCAATCGTGGTTTTGAAACAGCAATAGCATTTGCAAAAGAAATTGCCATAGACATAGAAGTTGAACCCATTTAAACCCAGTTTAAAAAGAAATAAAACAATTTATATATGAAGGAGAAGATGAAGGATTTGTAGCTGCACAAGAAAAAATTAGCACAGAGTTTTTACTAGTTTGTTGATATGCAATCATGTCAATGGACATGTAATTTAAACAAATACTAAGGCATCATGACTCGTTTTGGATTTCTTTTTAAATTTCATCAATTACAAAACAATGATCTACTGAATTGCTGTATGAATCGCGAGAGAAGCTCACAGCCTGCGAAAGTAAGAACCTTGATGGTTTCATGCTTGCTGAAGAATTCCAATCATTGAGTTCCATAATTCCTGCAGTTACCTACAACGATCCTGTTAATATTTTGCAGTTTCTTTCAAAAGAACTATTCCTGTCACTTTGGCTTCCGAAAAAGAAGCTCTTCGAAACTAAAACTTATGAAATACCTATATGGGATAAACAATGATTCAAGATCGGCCCGATGTTTTAAGTGAACTGAATGATGACACAATTATAGATCATGTAGCCGAAATGGTACCCAGATTAAAGAAGTTGCTTATACTATAAACACCATCACAGTGAGTCCGAATAAATTGATTTATAACTTGAATTGACGCATTCTTGATATTTTATTTATAAATATAAATTAAAAATGCGATTTATCGTTTTTAATGTGTTTTGTTATTGTATATAGTAATTTGTAAAGTGACCCATGCCTTTAAAGGCCTCGGCCCTCACGTTTGGATGGAGAAAATGCACAAGGAAAATAAAAGTTATGAAGATAGGGCCACTTTTTTCCCCCCGGGCCGCTTGGACTCCCCAGTCCACCCCTGGGAATGTTTTCTCGAACCTATTTTAGTTTTAAGGCCGCCGTCAATTGCAATCTTCAGTAGTTGAACTTCTCCTTGCATTGACATGCAAGACTCGCCTGGCCTGTTGACAAATGGGTCAAGGATTCATTCTATACCAATTCGTGGGTCTTCTGTGGTTGGGAAGAAGTGCTCAAATTCTTCTTAAAGCAAAGTTAGGTGATCGTGCACCAACTGGGCAATGAATGCTCAGATTCAGTCTCGCTAGAATGCCCCACTAAGATTGACAGACAAAACGGCCCCGGACATAACGGCCCCGACAAAACGGCCCCGGACTAAAAGATGGACTAAAAGTAAAATGTCCAATCAAATATTAAATTCGTATTTTTACTCACCTATTCAGTGTCAGGTTTTGCTAATAATAAACAATGATAATAACATCACAAAAAGTGAATTTAATAGCATTTAAGGGAAATGGTACCAATCGCGGCTGTTTGTTGACAAGAAACAATATAATAACATCACAAGATATAATATTGCAATTTTAACACTTTATTTAAGGGTGAAAAAGTTGACAAAAGCTTAAAATGAAAAAACAAGTTTTTGTTGAAAAATATTAACAATTTGTCTGGGGCCGTTTTGACTGGGGCCGTTATGTCGGGGCCGTTATGTCGGGGCCGTTATGTCGGGGCCGTTTTGTCGGGGCCGTTTTGTCGGGGCCGTTTTGTCGGGGCCGTTATGTCGGGGCCGTTTTGTCGGGGCCGTTTTGTCCGGGGCTGTTATGTCGGGGCCGTTTTTTCGGGGACGTTTTGTCCGGGGCCGTTTTGTCCGGGGCCGTTATGTCGGGGCCGTTTTGTCCGGGGCTGTTATGTCGGGGCCGTTTTGTTGGGGCCGTTTTTTCGGGGCCGTTTTGTCCGGGGCCGTTTTGACGGGTCACCCGCACTAATGTTTTTTAAAATATCCAAAACGCCTATGTTCACGCCCGCCTCCCCCCCCCGCCCCCACAACTCCAGTTAGGCTTTAGACTCCGCTACTTTGTCTGCCAACATGAAGACAGTACAGTTGTCATTTTCCCTTTGAATGGACAGATTGAGTTCATTGACCTAACTGAATATGTCACACAGGTAAGCAAGTTTTGAGACCCATACCTCGTCACTGCAATGTGCCGCCAGCGCTGATTTTCTTTCCTGAGAGAATTCTTTGCCATGGCTCTCGCCATTCAAATACTCTGGTTAGCAATTTGCCTCTGGATAATCATTGCATTTCTGTGTAAAAGAAGGCATCTGTTCGCTGCGTCAATCTCCTCACGGAAGTGCTCAAACAAGCGAGAGTTGAGGGCGTGTGCTTTGATGTGGTTAATATTTTTAATGACATCAATCAATACACTGTTAAATTCCGTAGACATTTTTTCGGTTTGGCATTTCCTTGTGAATGATACAATGCGTAGATTCATCCTCAGGTGCAAAAGCGCTCACGACAAAAGAGCGCCGAAATAAGAGCACCGATATAAGAGCGCAAAAATTGATTGCAGGTGGTTTGCGCCGATCTCCGCTAATGTGTTTGTGTCAATGGTGTTCTTTTGACGGGGTGCCGCTAAAATGGGTTAAAAGCTTTTGCCTCTGGTATGGAAAGACGCACGATCCAGAGAGAAAAACTAAACTGTAAAATTAAATTAAAATAAGTTAATGTTCCTTTGGCGGCACGGCACCATTTGTTCAACGGCCCGGTACCAGTGAGCGGGCCCAGGAGTGAGGGACCACAGATCTAAACAATTGAAATTACTCTTGAGGGCAGAGAGCAAGCTTACTCCTAAAATGAAGCATACAATGTGTTTAAAGTAGTGCTTAGACTTGGAAGAACGTAACGTTAGAAACTTTTGTGTGTAAGCTGTCTGTGATATGACTATTACTTTATCCTGTGCTATTGTTTGAACGTGTGACGTCAGTCGAGCTTCTCGTTGCGTGTTCCTCCTTGACGTGTGTTCGGATCTATTTATAGACGACTTCATTTGAGCACTGGGCGATTTCATCACCCCTTCCATGAGCCTATGAATATCTCATCTTATTTTATCTTATCTTATCTACAGACGCTCCTATATACATACGATTATTGCGTCCTACGCTAATCCATGATCTATGTCTAGTCTTGTATTTTTAGCAGAGTCAACTAACATGACAATATCATATGTGCCAGTCAACTAACATGACAATATCATATGTGCCAGTCAACTAACATGAAAATATCACATGTGCCAGTCAACTATCATGACAATATCATTTGTGCCAGTCAACTATCATGACAATATCATATGTGCCAGTCAATTATCATGACAATATTATATGTGCCAGTCAACTATCATGACAATATCATATGTGCCAGTCAACTGTCAACTATCATGACAATATCATATGTGCCAGTCAACTAACATGACAATATCATATGTGCCAGTCAACTAACATGACAATATCATATGTGCCAGTCAACTAACATGACAATATCATATGTGCCAGTCAACTAACATGACAATATCATATGTGCCAGTCAACTAACATTACAGAACCAGTATACACAAGCTGCAATAGCACATGCTAAACTTTTTAAAAATTGTCTTTCCAATAATAATTACATACATTGCAAAAAAAGATGTTTCCTCCGCCCCACGATGTAGTTCCAAGAGAGACATATCGATTTATTTATGTTAGCGTGCATCTATTTACAAGCGACGTTGTTGGGGTTTTTACTTCCGGTGTCCATTTCGCCGTCACAAACTCACCCCCTTTAAAATAATTTGCCCGTTAGACTATATATCTGTATATCCATCCATCCATCCATCCATCCATCCATCCATCCATCCATCCATCCATCCATCCATCCATCCATCCATCCATCCATCCGACCGTCCGTCCGTCTGTCTGTATGTCCGTCTGTATTTCCGCCCGTCCGTCTGTCTGACTGTCTTTCTGTCTGTCTATCTGTCCGTCCGCCCATGGGTGCCGTCATCCTTTCTATCTATGCATCTGTCTGTCTACCATCCATCCATACATCTATCCATCCATCCATCCGCCAATCCATCCCTCGTTCTCTCTCTCTCTCTCTACCATGGATGCAATAAAGTTTATGGGAGGTAGATTTGCTGAAATGGAGGCAGGCTTTTTATGTTTGCACTATTAGAATAGAATGAGGACGAGCGTTAAATAGGTTTGATCTGACTGTTAAAAATGTGTTAATGCAAAGACAAAAGTAAAACTTTTAAAGAACAACCCAAAAATTGCCCTCTACCTCTTTGTTCTTCACTTGTAGTATTTAAAGGTAAATAAATAATTTCTTATCTCTCGTCAACCTAAAACCTCTCTCTCTCTCTCCTTCCCTCTCTCTAACTCTCTCTCTCTCTCTCACTCTCTCTCTCTCTCTCACTCTCACACCCTCTCTCATTCTTTCTCTCTCCCTCTCTCTCACTCTCACTCCCTCTCTCAATCTCTCTCTCTCCCTCTCTCTCCCCCTCTCTCTCTCTCTCTCTCTCTCTCTATATATATATATATATATATATATATATATATATATATATATATATATATATATAAATATTTATATTTATAAATTGCTACTTCCTACCTATTGCCACCCCCCCCTCTCGCGACTGGAAACTATTTTCCTGTAAACTAATTTAAAGGCTCATTCGTATTTTAATCAGAACAATTTTGTCTCGTGCTAACTCAGAGATTGTAAGCGTCGAGTAACCCAAGCGCTGTCTCTCCACGTCAACTTGATTGTAAGCGTCGAGTAACTCAAGCGCTGTCTCTCTACGACAACTTGATTGTAAGCGTCGAGTAACTCAAGCGCTGTCTCTCCGCGTCAACTTGATTGTAAGCGTCGAGTAACCCAAGCGCTGTCTCTCCGCGTCAACTTGATTGTAAGTGTGGAGTAACTCAGGCGATTTCTCTCCATGTCAACTTGATTGTAAGTTTTATATCGCTGAACAGATTAACCGAAAAAACCTCGACAATAGTCTTTTTTTAAAGCAAGCTACCAATTAAAACCAACAAAATTTATAACACAAGCCAGACAGACTTATTGAGGCCAGAGATCCTCACGTTTCATAACATTGCGCCTCGGGTTGGCCTGCTAGAACCAAGTCTTTAATTTGTTCATGTTCCGATTCTACTCAAGTATAATGTATACTATTGAACCAAGTCTCTAAGTTTTCAATGTTCCGGTTCTACTCATATCTAATGTATACTATTGAACCAAGTCTCTAAGTTTTCAATGTTCCGATTCTACTCAAGTATAATGTATACTATTGAACCAAGTCTCTAAGTTTTCAATGTTCCGGTTCTACTCATATCTAATGTATACTATTGAACCAAGTCTCTAAGTTTTCAATGTTCCGATTCTACTAAAGTATAATGTATACTATTGAACCAAGTCTCTAAGTTTTCAATGTTCCGGTTCTACTCATATCTAATGTATACTATTGAACCAAGTCTCTAAGTTTTCAATGTTCCGGTTCTACTCATATCTAATGTATACTATTGAACCAAGTCTCTAAGTTTTCAATGTTCCGATTCTACTAAAGTATAATGTATACTATTGAACCAAGTCTCTAAGTTTTCAATGTTCCGGTTCTACTCATATCTAATGTATACTATTGAACCAAGTCTCTAAGTTTTCAATGTTCCGATTCTACTAAAGTATAATGTATACTATTGAACCAAGTCTCTAAGTTTTCAATGTTCCGATTCTACTAAAGTATAATGTATACTATTGAACCAAGTCTCTAAGTTTTCAATGTTCGTACTCTACTCAAAACTAATGTATGCTATTGATTAAAGAGATTGAGGCTCTGGTAGCGGAAATGAAAAGATGGAATAGCGAATTAAGGTCACGGAAATAAAGTGGTGCTCAGACGGACAGAGAAGTTTTGGAGCTTACGAAAAAGAAATTTTTGCAAAAGTCAAAGCTCAAGGATGCTTGGAGACTAGAGTGATTAAAGATTGACTACTCTAACTAATTCGAGAGCGTTTCTTATATAAAAATAATTATTTATGTTCTTTTTTATACCGAATAAAATTGTACATATTAGAAATCAATATTTTTACCAGTATTTAGAGTAGTATTGACGTTTATATTGTCAGGTCAAAATAATAGTGAGAATCGTTCAAAGGCATTAACAAGAAATCTTCTGACAATAAAACGACGGCATTCATGTACATGTACATCTAAATAACATCTAAACTTAGCATTGTACTGAATTTATGGTGTGACCTATATAAATTTCAGTTCGTGATTATGATCGTTTGATATTTTAAGTTTTGTTTTATAGGAGATTGTTGGATTTATATATATATATATATATATATATATATATATATATATATATATATATATATATACATGTGGGGAAGAGGAGGCGGAGTCAACGCCATCGTGCCTTGAGGACGGACGGATGCCATACTATATAGATATAGATATAAACATTAAATATAGATATAGATCTAGTGTTATATAGTTATATCATTACATGGTTGAGATTGCATGGATTGAGACATATATCTATTTAAGGAATCGCCTTCCAAGTGTCCATAATTATGTCCATTTTTATCTTCTTTGCTATTTACCTATATCTATAAGGAGTGCTTCTCAGTCATGATATGAAAAAACACAGTTATATTTATACGCAGTGGTGTGTTATAGTGGGTTCCATGCGGTCGAATCGGTTGTTAATGTTTCTACCATTCTAATGAACACTAGAAATTTATCACCCGTCAAAAATGACAGAAGTTTTTAAAATAAATACACATCAGATTAAAAAATAACGTAACACAGAACTTTCATTTATTTTATTTATTTTTATTTGATTCATTTATTATCATATTGAACAATTTTATGCGGAACGTTCGAAAAGAGTTATATTTGGTGCAATACTTATTGGTGGGTACTATTGAACATTACATTACATTACTATTCAGCATTACATCCAAGAAGCATTACATCCATTACGGGAATTATGTATGTTGATGTCGTTAAAAAAAATTGAAAATAACAAAATCATTATAAAAATTTACCTGTCACTGAGGAAGATCTAACAGTTTGTCATTTTATTGTCTCCGCAGTTCACTTAATCTTTGTTAATAAATTAAAATTTAAAAAAAAATTATTAAAATTTTTTTAAAAAATTTAAAAATTAAAAAAAAACAACAAAGCAAACAAACAAACAAACAAACTTTCACAGATTTAAGCCAAACACATTACTAAACATGGACTGCGCAGACTTATTACAGATATTTCATATACGCTTTCGAATATTTGAGAATCCCTGTTATTGTAATTAGAAAAACTTTGCTTTAGCACAGCTGGAATCAGTTTTAAATATTTGATTTTGAAATAAATAACAGACATGTTCCTGTTTGGTAAGTACAGTATTGGATAAGACATGTGTCTGTTTGGTAAGTACAGTATTGGATAAGACATGTGTCTGTTTGGTAAGTACAGTATTGGATAAGACATGTGTCTGTTTGGTAAGTACAGTATTGGATAAGACATGTGTCTGTTTGGTAAGTACAGTATTGGATAAGACATGTGCCTGTTTGGTAAGTACAGTATTGGATAAGACATGTGTCTGTTTGGTAAGTACAGTATTGGATAAGACATGTTCCTGTTTGGTAAGTTCAGTATTGGATAAGACATGTGTCTGTTTGGTAAGTACAGTATTGGATAAGACATGTGTCTGTTTGGTAAGTACAGTATTGGATAAGACATGTGTCTGTTTGGTAAGTACAGTATTGGATAAGACATGTGTCTGTTTGGTAAGTACAGTATTGGATAAGACATGTGTCTGTTTGGTAAGTACAGTATTGGATAAGACATGTGTCTGTTTGGTAAGTACAGTATTGGATAAGACATGTGTCTGTTTGGAAGTACAGTATTGGGATGTACTAGAGAATCTGTTGAAATAAAAATTTCATTTTTATCAACTTGGATTTTTGTCCCGTCGGCTGTAGAAAATTAAGATCGACAACATCTCCTGGGATCGTCACATCCACGCATGTGTAGCATTGTGCTTCAAACTAACGTGGTTTTGCGCTATGGGGCGGGGGTGGGGTGGGGAAGAGCCCTCGTGTGCATGTCGTGATGACCTTTGTTGAGTTTTGAGATATATTGTTATTTGAAAGGTCATTTGAAAAGCAGACCTGATGCTAGCATCATCTGATAGAAACCTGTTTAAACCAGATTTACTTGGTAGTAAACAAAGGGAAATAAATTGCTCAAATTCCTATAAGGATGTCTGACGTAACTATCAACATGTGTGCAACTCTTTGACATTGGTTCCTCCTATCAGGAGTTGTCGAACTTGTTGGTCTGATACCCAAAATATAAAATTTGATTTTGACGTTACCCCCTCCCTCCACCCCCCCCCCAAAAGGAGCGGATTCTAGCGGAATTGTTTTGACCCCAATGAGTCTTCATAACCAAGAGTTCGTTTTTTACCCCAAACGGGGAAATTTACCCCTTTTAGCCGACCCCTGTTCTTTGATATAGGCACTCCAAATGACTTAGACATCCCTCTATGATATGAGCCCTCTATATGACTTAGCCATCCCTCTCTGATATGAGCACTCCAAATGATTTAGACATCCCTCTATAATACGAGCACTCTATATGACTTAGACATCCCTCTATGATATGGGCACTCTATGTGACTTAGCCATCCCTCTATGATATGGGCACTCTATATGACTTAGCCATCCCTCTCTGATATGGGCACTCTATATGACTTAGCTACCCCTGTATGATATGAGCACTCTATATGACTTAGCCATTCCTCTATGATATGAGTACCATCCCTATGTGATACGGGCACTCTTGCATGGCATTGCCATTCTGTTATAATGATTGACAACTCTCTATGGTATCGATACCTCTCAAACACAAGACTGTTATTATTCTGTGACGTCAGGACCATTTTATCAAACCCCGCGTTCAGTACAGCTAAGTATTCCAAAATAATGTGATTCACAGCACGAGATCTCTTGCGCCACAGGAACGCTTCGGTGACAAAAAGGACTTACAAGAAAGAGAGAAAAAAAGGGCGATTAATCTTAATGAGATATGTCACAGATGTACTTCAGCTCAACCATTGATATATCCCCCCCCCTCATAATAACCCCCCCCCCACCCCCACCGGCAACCGGGATCTGAACTCGATATTATTGAACGAGAGAGCGTCAAGAAATATGAGTGTAATCTAACAATAGCGTTTGGATATATATTATTTTTTTTGGAGCGTCTCTTTCTGCACTTACAACTGTACTACTCGATGTATTACTACATTCTCTTCTTGACATCGTAGTAACACCTGCTCCAATTGACGTAGTATGATCATGCCCTACTTGATGTAGTATTACATGTACAACTTCACGTAGTACTACATTCCCTACTTGACGTAGTATTACATGCCCTACCTGATGTAGCATTACATGCCCTACTTGACGTAGTATTGCATGCCCTACCTGATGTAGCATTACATGTCCTACTTGACGTAGTACTACATGACCCACGTGACGTAGTACTACATGTACTACTTCACGTAGTACTACATGCCCTATATGATGTAGTACTACATGCCCTATATGATGTAGTACTACATTCCCTAAATGATGTAGTACTACATGCCCCACTCGACGTAGTGCTACATACTGCATATTTTCTTTTAAAAAGTGGTTCTACATATTATATCCATAGAACTGAACAATACAAGGGCTTTGTGAAGGTCACTTTGCTATACTTGCATAGGATTCTAAAAATAGCCATGTCTTTATAAAGTGAAAATGCTAATTTTCTCTTATATACATTGTAATTGTTTCGTAGGGATTTGAATATCTTATCGGTTACAGATGCTCCTTCTATACAGAAGATTATTGCAGAAGAATATGTAACTAGAAGGCACCAACTTTTGTTAATTCATAAAATATTTCGATTGAATCAGGTCCTGCTTGTTTATAAGTCTGTGACTGTACCAGGTCCTGCTTCTTTATAGGTCTTTGACTGTATCAGGTCGTGCTAGTTTATAGGTCTTTGACTGTACCAGGTCCTGCTTGTTTATAGGTCATTGGCTGTATCAGGTCCTTCTTGTTTATAGATCTTTGACTGTATCAGTTCCTGCTTGTTTATAGGTCTTTGACTGTATCAGGTCCTTACTTGTTTATAGGTCTTTGACTGTACCAGGTCTAGCTTGTTTATAGGTCTTTGACTGTATCAGGTCCTGCTTGTTTATAGGTCATTGACTGTATCAGGTCCTTACTTGTTTATAGGTCTTTGACGGTATCAGGTCCAGCTTGTTTATAGGTCTTTGACTGTATTAGGTCCAGCTTGTTTATAGGTCTTTGACTGTACTAGGTCCAGCTTGTTTATAGGTCTTTGACTGTACCAGGTCTAGCTTGTTTATAGGTCTTTGACTTTACCAGGTCCTTCTTGTTTATAGATCATTGAGTGTATCAGGTCCTTACTTGTTTATAGGTCTTTGACTGTACCAGGTCCTTCTTGTTTATAGGTCATTGACTGTATCATTTCCTCACTTGTTTATAGGTCTTTGACTGTACCAGGTCCTTCTTGTTTATGGGTCTTTGACTGTATCAGGTCCTTACTTGTTTATAGGTCTTTGACTATATCAGGTCCTTACTTGTTTATAGGTCTTTGACTCCCAGGTCCTGCTTCTTTATAGGTCTTTGACAGTACAAGCTCCTGCTTGTTTATAGGTCTTTGACTGTGCCAGGTCCTTCTTGTTTATAGGTCATTGACTGTATCAGGTCCTTACTTGTTTATAGGTCTTTGACTGTATCACGCCCTGCTTGTTTATAGGTCTTTGACTGTACGAGGTCCAGCTTGTTTATAGGTCTTTGACTGTACCAGGTCCTACCTTTTTTATAGGTCTTTGACTGTACCATGTCTTTACTCGTTTATAGGTCTTTGACTATACCAGGTCCTACCTTGTTTATAGGTCTTTGACTGTACCAGGTCCTTACTCGTTTATAGGTCTTTGAATATACCAGGTCCTACCTTGTTTATAGGTCTTTGACTGTACCAGGTCCTTACTCGTTTATAGGTCTTTGACTGTACCAGGTCCTTACTCGTTTATATGTCTATGACTGTAGCCAGTCTTTACTCGTTTATAGGTCTTTGACTATACCAGGTCCGACCTTTTTAAATCCCTTATAATACTTTATATTAACTTCACCGCCGTCTCTGTCTGTCGTTCTGTCGTCATCTCTGTCTTGGGCGGGCGGAAAAACAAAAGTAAAAAATGACCGACTTCCCGTGATGCGATCGAGCTGAAATTTGACACACGGACCCGTCTCACTTAACAATGCATCGTATCAAAATTTCAGACCGTAATTAAATTTATGCATTTTTAGTTTATCCTTATATAACGTATGTAATTCAAATTCACGGTTTGTTATTGTTTTTTTCCCCACGTGAGAGTTTGAGTTGACGCGTTGACGCGACCCATCGAAGTACCGGCGTGCTTTTGTTTACATTTTACGTGTCACGCTGAGCTCGCTCCAGCGATCGGTGACCAGACTTTTCCCCTCTCCCTGTAATCATTAGAACATTTTAAATTACTTCTTTTTAGTGCACTTTCTATATGTAAAAGCGTGTACTTTTTAAAAAAAACATATTTTTTTATATTATTTTATTTTCAAATCTAAATGAATTAGCTTTACGTTACAGTATGTAAAAAAATCCGTTGCATTTCGGCAATTAGTTAACTCCCGCGCCGCATTTCTGCCCAGGAAACAGCTGGCGCCCCGAGCGTAGTTAGCAAACAGCGCCATCTGGTGCCCTAACACGCCGGGCATATTCAAATGCAAGAAGGAGGAAATCAATGATATGAAATGTAACAACGAGTAGTGTTAAACGATGAAATGTGGACAGTTTTAGCTGGTGTGTAATGGGATGTGGTGGTGGGTATTGTGCGGGGGGGGGCGGTGTTTAGGGGGCTAGTTGGGGGCCTTGGTTGATACATCTGTGTGTGTGAGTGTGTGTGTGTGGTCTGAGCAGAGAGTGTGTCCTGCGAAATAAATTAATTTTGTCAGTCCATCTCCTGGAAGTGTAACAGGTTATGTAAGTGAGTGCACATGGGTGAATGCTGCGAGGTCGATATCGAGGCGATGGTTGTGTATCGGGGAAGGACTCTAAGTGAGGGAAATGTCGAACCGCGGGTAGGTGAGGGGAGGTGGCCGTGAAAAGGCGTTGTGACGTGGTGAGGTGACGTGCCAGGCCTCGCAAGGTCCAGCGGAGGTGAGTTGCCATTTATTTAGAGAGTTTGGGGTCAAACACCCATGACGCATTTTGTACGAGTTTAAATGAGAGCTCTTACCTGCCGCACTCATCGAGAATAGTTCCCCCTTGTCCAGATCTCCCATCAAAGTGAAACAAGACAGAACAACTTGGTGGGTGCGAGGAGATAGGTGGTACTCCAGTTGTTATGGGACAAGGTGAACGAACCGTGTTCATCTGTTTGTTATTGCTTGAACACTTGTTTCCCTTCTGATCTTATCTGGATGGAATGGTTCGGTTACTCATTTGCGACTTACGCGAGGTATTCAACTATTTTAAATACATCCGACATGCGATAACAATGTTCAGAGGCGTAACAACGACTTTGCATCGGGGCAGTTGCCGAGGGCGCCGAGGGCTAATCCTTCAATTTATTAAAAGTTACTATTTTCCTACCCGTTTTTATATCCATGTATCATTTGTCAAGGGCGCCAAAGATAAATTAGCCAAGTGGGCGGAAACCCCAGTTACGCTTCTGACAATATTCTAAAGGTGTCGTATACAGTTTCAACCAGTTTTACCTGGTGCTCATTTTTATAGGATTGGATTATCGCGACTGTGAAAGTTTAACATTCGTATAATACTGTAAGGAATTTAGGTTGATTTTCGTTCAAAGACCTGCCGCGCTCGTGGCGGTCAGTCTTTGAATGCAAATCAACCTAAATTCCTTACAGTACCAATACATTCTCTTTAACATCCTCGGATTCTGGTGTTCTATAGGCAAAAATATACACCATGGGTACCATATTCTGGTAATTATATTTACAAAATGTAAAATTGCTTTGGTGAAAAGTGGGGATTGAAATCTTAATTTCAGATTCATTCATGCTTTGTTCGTGAACACGGCTATTTATTCCACGGATGGCTTTAATAAGGTACCCCCACTTTGTACCATAACTAACCAATGCATATACACAGTTTGTACAATAAATAACCTAACAAAGTTTTACCACCAGTCGCCTCTGATAGACCAGCTACATTTCCTGCCATAGGGCTTGACATTTCAGAGACAGGAAAACGTCATAACCCATTCGGTCACGAGCTATTTTTAGACATTGAGGTCAAACTCTACTGAAATATCGCTAACAACAGTGTGTGTTGATACACTGATTTCACTGAAAACTATCTTCTAGGTGCAATCTTTTTTGTACAAAAAAAGTTTTTCTTTACAATAAGCCCAAAATATTTTTTAAAGATGAGTGTTTGCGATCGTTTGATAGTTGTAAACACTAGTCTTAATCATTCATAGTATTAGAATTAGAAGTCTAGTATTAACTTATATCATATTTAATACTAGTTGTTTTCCTTGGTCCTTATAACAATTTATGTATTTGTATTTATATGTATAAACTAACACTAATATTATGAATTTAATTATTATTATAGCATTAGTATTAATATTAAAAAGTATGAATAAAAATCACGACTGACGAGCGAATGATCCTACCCTATATCTTAGATATATCCAGAGTCTAGAGTCACTGATACATTTACATATTTCATAACGCGCAAGGACGTTCTATTTCGCATAATATAATCTAATATATAAAGCTCAGTTGGTGTTTGTATCTTTGTATGTTTGTATGTTTGTATGTTTCACTTTTCGACTTTCTGTAAGACAGCCACGGAAAAACCAAATGACGGACGGGGACCAAATTTGGCAGGACGGTTCCTTTTACCCTGAAGGTGGTTTTAAGTTAGTGTTTGTAATTGTCCATTTTGCCCGAATGCCGTAAATTAAATAATCAGAAAATGCAGAGACAAAGAATAAAAAATTTAACCTCATTTCTGTATTGAACAAATTTACGCGGAGGTTCAAATGCCGTTCAAAGCGAGTTACTTTTGGTGACGTTTTTTTTTCCCAATACTTTATTTTCAGCGGTGCGCATTCAAAAAATATTATAATGTCTAATTACGGTGCTCACATTTTCGTGTACGCTTTTTATTTGAGCTGTGTAGTATAAAGAATTGTCATTTTCTTTACTGTTACTTTCTATATATTAGATAGACCCGTAAACATATTTAATTACAACTGCCACATGATGCATTAGATTTAATTGTTTACACGTTTAAATTTAATTGTGAATTTGTTTTAATTATTTTCTGTTCCATAACTCGACATTTAATAAAAAAAACTATTTATGTAATAATTGTGTAAGTATTTTTTTCAAGGCTTCATTTTTAGCGGTGCGCGTTCTAAAATCTTTTATCGCCTGATTACAGTGCGCACATTTTCGTGTACGCATCTTAAATTTAGCTGTGTCCTATTAATATAACATTTATATTTTATTTGTCTTTTACATAAGCCATTGTCTTTTACATAACCTATACACTTATACTATTTAAACTTAGGCGAACGGACCTTAACATAAGTAGATTAAACTAAATAAAGTGATCCGGAAAACGCTTAATTATTTTGTATTGCGAATTGAATATGTTATGTTCATTCCTTTGATGATGGATTAACAAGGGCCATTTTTAAAATCAATTATTGTCATGGTTTCACATGCGTTTTTAACATAAAATTGATTTTTTTGTTTTTGTTTTTTTTAAATTAGGAATATAGCCTAATTGCTTTATTTATCTTTATTATCTTTATCTCATAGTCGCTGTTGCAAATATTGTATTAATTACAATTGTGTTACATTGCAGTGTCGTAAATAGGCTATACAAGAGCTTTTTTAGTGACGACAGTGGCAGAGATCTTTTGGAAAAATGTCAACAAAACAGTGGCATTTTTTAATGGATACAAACTAACAAACATAGATATATCAACTGAGCTTTATATATTACATATGCGTTTAAATTATTTTATTTCAATTATTTTCACGATGCATTGTATTAATATTTTACATGCAATGAATAAAATTGGGATTTTTAAAAATTGAATTCATAACTCGACATTTAATTAAAAACCATAGATGTAGCGAGTTTATTTTATGTTGAAAGTGATGTCCTATGTCAAATAAACTTACACTTTACAACTGTTTACTTAAGCTTTATATACACTATACATTATAAACTTTCGCTACCGAACGTATTAACAAGAGTTGACTAAATTTAATTAAGTGATCCTGAAAACGCTTAATTTGCGAATTGAATATGTTTTTATGTTCATTCCTTTGTATTCAGAATAGCATAGGCCATTTCTAAAATTGCCTTTTAATCATTTTTAAGATGAACTTATTAACAGATGGTTGAATCTTCTTTTTTTTTCATTTTTTTTTCAGATATAAAATTTGGTGTGTGTGTGTGCATTGAATATAATTTACAAAATATGATGCCTTATCCGAAATAGGGAACAAAAAAAAAGATTCCTTTTTGAAGTTATACACATTGCTTATAAACCGTAAATATAAATCGTAAAATATAGAGACATAATAAATGTTAAATATTATTTCCCTGTTAACACAATTATGAATACGTCAAAAGGAGGAGTTATTTTGGTCCAGTACATTTACTTTATAACAAGACTTTATTTTATGCGGCCAGCTTTCTATATTTTCTAAATATGGTGTGCACATTTTTTTATATCATTTTAATACGACCGGTTTTTTAAAAAAAAGTATTTTAGAAAGTACATTTATAATTGTGTTTATTTGCCCTATGAGTCACTTAGCTTTTGCCTTTTAAAGGGATAGTGCCACATGCTCTTTATCTCATAGACGTGGTTACACATATTATATAACTTACAATTGTGATACGATGCAGTTTCGTAATTATATATTAAACTTTTGAGTGACGAGGGTGGTAGAGCTCTTTCGGAAAACCTATAAGTTATGTTAATTTTGTACAAGTGGGAATGAAATTGTAAATTTAGTTATTATGGTCGGCAAGAGTCATTATTTAATAAATCATATCTTTTAAATAGTAAGGTTATGTTAAAAGGCACTGCATTAAGTGAAAACAACTCACGCGGTAAAATGGCATATCTCTGTTTCTCCTAAGATTTTAACTAAATAGATGAATCTGAAAATTAACTTGGATAATAAAAATTGTAATAACCAGCAACTAATACTTGGATAAAGGGTCTGCACACTCCCGCTACAAAGTGCGGGTATTTTTCTAGTCTAATATATAATTGAATGTAACATTATATTTTCATTTAAAATTCCATAAAAGTAAGCGTATGAACTAGTTTTAGTCAACTTCAATGAGACCATTCACTGTAATAATAATAAACAAATATTTACAAGTTGTGTGCCCCTCTATACCTCTGGAAGTTACCAAGTTATAAATAGATTCTAATAATAGATTTCCCATTACAAATGACAAGCCCTGACCATCTCCACTTTAACATTCATGACAATATCCACTTTAACATTCATGACAATATCCACTTTGACATTCATGACAATATCCACTTTGACATTCATGACAATATCCACTTTAACATTCATGACAATATCCAATTTAACATTCATGACAATATCCACTTTAACATTCATGACAATATCCACTTTAACATTCATGACAATATCCACTTTAACATTCATGACAATATCCACTTTAACATTCATGACAATATCCACTTTAACATTCATGACAATATCCACTTTAACATTCATGACAATATCCACTTTAACATTCATGACAATATCCCCTTTAACATTCATGACAATATCCACTTTAACATTCATGACAATATCCACTTTAACATTCATGACAATATCCACTTTAACATTCATGACAATATCCACTTTAACATTCATGACAATATCCACTTTAACATTCATGACAATATCCACTTTAACATTCATGACAATATTCACTTTAACATTCATGACAATATCCACTTTAACATTCATGACAATATCCACTTTGACTCCAACGGTAAAATCCAAGTTAACTTCATTGCACTTCAGTCCTAAAACAACCCCCATTGACAAAAGTACCAGTTACCTACCCTAGTTCTACATCAGTATACCAGGTCATTTCCCACTAACCATCGTATTATCTTCTCTTATATCGATCGTCATCAAAGAAGCCACGAAAATCGTGATGATGACGTCATCACGGAGAGTTGTTTTTTTTTAGGGGGGGGGGATCCAGGGCCGTTTATATTAAGTATAAATTTCATCAATAACACATCGTCTGCTGGTACAGAACCGAACCACATCCGCTATCAGTAGTGGCGCCACTGGACCAGGCTACCATCTAGGGATTAACCTCGAGACGGATTACCCGTGTCTGAGGATTAGCCAGCCGATCAATAGTAATTACCTCGGTAGGCTAATTCTGTTTATGACTCCCCTATATTTTATCCCCCGCCCATATAAAGATCCTCTACTCATTATTGACTACTGTGGCAGTTCCAGAGATAAAAAAAAATATTATTGTGGTGGTAGAAACAACGATACATAGATCCATCCTTCTATTGTTAGCTTGTGAATAAATTCATTGACTTGCCCTATCTCGGTGAAAATTAATTTTCGACGTTTCAGTTTCATCTTCATGTACAATTTCAGCAATACCGTGACGGTCTCCAGCGTTTTGCCACCTTTATGAAAGTTGTTTGTCCTGTTTGGCACCTTTATGACAATTGTTTGTCCTGTTTGGCACCTTTATGACAGTTGTTTGTCCTGTTTGCCACCTTTATGACAGTTGTTTGTCCTGTTTGCCACCTTTATGACAGTTGTTTATCCTGTTTGCCACCTTTATGACAGTTGTTTGTCCTGTTTGCCACTGAAATACCCATCTATGTTCCATCACATTCACTATACCCACCCTGTACAAGACATTTACAAGATTGAGATTTACGTGTTTCCTACTTGATTCTTGTAACCCACTAGTCTCACACTTATTTCTAACTAGACGCCCCGTGGTGTAGCATACGCCGTAGACTTGCTCATGGAGAGTTCTTTTACCCCTTTAATGCACTTTTTTAGGGCGCCTACGGCGCCGACCTTTTTCAAAAGCCCAGCTAACTTGTCCTTGTTTGATCAATACGAAATATTAAACTTTCTGAAATGCACACAAAGTATTTTATAATACTCAATGTTTTTTGATGTTATAATTAACCATCATCAAATCCTCTTTTTAAATACTTTATATTATTTCGTGGTGTCTGCGGCCGCCCGCACGACCGCCCGCCCGACCGCCCGCCCTTGTCGCCAAAACTTTTGATCGATTTTTAACCCACTTGCTCGTAAGCTAGCGAGCTGAAATTTGGCAGGCAGTTTTCTACCGATGATAAAAACAATGTATCAAAATTTCAGATCGATCGCATGTACCGTAATTAAATTATTGATTTTTTAGATTATTTTATTTATTCCTATGTATCATGCTATTTTTGAGATAGAGCGTCGCGGTGCGTATTATATTGAACAACCTTTCTGTCGCGCAGTAAGGTGCGTATTTTATTGACAATTCTTTTTATAAACATATTCCTGATCGGTGCGCATTATATTAAACATGTTTTACGACACAACCAGTGGCGTCACTAGGGGGGTGCGGGGGGGGGGCCGCCCCGGGTGACTCCCATCAGGGGGTGACACCCGAGCCTAACATTTTACTGTGTACGATTTTATGTCAGAAAAAAAAAGATGACAAATTTTTTAATCTAGAAAGAATTTAAGAAATACAATGAAATACGTTAACCGCCAAAACTCTTATTAAAAAAATATCAGTTAACTTGCAATAATGAAACAGTCCCAACAAACAAACAACATTAAAACAAATTAGGAAAAAAAGAAAAGAAACATTCGCAGCAGAGAGATCTTTAAAAAACGGCTGGAATGAAAGAGGCAGGATGTTATGTTTTAAAAGATATAAAGCCATTTTGGGCTTGGACACACCGACATTATGGACGAATCCCACCTCACAACTCCCTCCACCACAGTGGGGTGGGGGGTTACGATTTGTATCCCCCCCCCCAAAAAAAAACACAAAAAAACACACCAAAAGATGGGTTTTCTTTGTTGATGTTTTTCTTGAGGAAAATTATGATTTCAATGTCTTTGAGTTAATATTTTGTTATATACATATTTATTAAAGGCGTGAAAGTATAGATATGCATGTTTATATACAGGTAGTCCTCCGGTTACGACGGTCCCATCCCGACTTACGCTGTTTCGTGGTTACGAACGCGCCCCCATAAAGAATAATATTAGGCGTTATTCCGTATTTTAAAATATTTTTTAAATATCTTTTTTCATGAGGTAACGAATTGTTTTCTCTAATTTAAATAACAAAAATTAATGAAACATATGTATGATTATTATTTCAACCTACAACTTTCGTTTGCGAATTTTTCAAATGGCGAGTTTTCAATCAAGTCAATAAAGCTGAGTAAGCTTACAAGTTCCTTTTCAATGCTCATTAGAGAAGAGAGAGCATATTCAGTCTTTTTTTACCCATGCAAATTCAAACTCATTATATATTCTTTTCAACTTTGAAAAGGATCGCTCTCACCTGCAGTTTGATGTCATCATTGAAAGATAGATGTGAAGTGCGATGTGTACATTTGTAAAGGACTGTGTGAAATATAGCTCATTAAAAATTAGCAAAATTTTTAGCTCTGTGCACGTTTTTTGAGATTCGCTTTGTGCTACTTCCTTTTCCTTACCCTGAGCATGGGGCGGGACAATAACTTTTTTAAGAGTTCTGAAAATTGGACTAATTCTGAAGGTAAGCAGTCTTCGATATCACTTGAATGTTCTTCCATTAATTTGGCTGCTGCCCATCGGGTGACGAAATTGCTGAGCTCAGTTAAGTCTGTAAGAAAGCCAAATTTCTCATGGATGTCTTTATATGCGCCTAACCGATGTTGTAGGGCTTAAGAAAGTTTGTCAATGATGACCAGAAATACCTCAATCTTGAATTTTTGTCTCGGGGAGAATACTGTTTTGTTGATGTCCCTTTATCAAACTGACGCTTTCTTTTTTGTTTGATAGTATTGAAGATTGTTTACACTGTTTTTACCACGGACTTTTCCTTTCCTTTGTCTTCATAGGAATCAAATTAAGAGTGCTATCTTTTAACAAACTTAATGAGATACTTCCTTTCTAAAATTGTTTCCCAAATTTCAAGTAAAATAGCGACTTCCAGTTGTTCAATTTCCTTTAGAAATCCTTCTTCTTCAAGTCGATAGTCAGTCACGTGGCTGATTTTCATTTGTTGCTAATTCTTACAGTGCTGCGATATTCTCATGGTATGAGTTATTAATAGAATGCAGCATCATGTCAGGCTGACCATCTTGTGTCAGACAAAGCTTTGTTAGCATGTATCAATTTCATATGTTTTTGAAGTACCTGTCAACGATGAGTAGATGCAACAAGCCGGGTATAAAGATTTTGCTGAAGACAAAAAAATCTGACCGCAGCAGGACAACATGCTGCTCTTTTCCCAACCAAATTAAAGGAATGAGCTGTGCACGGCTTATAATGAGCTACAATGAACTTCTCACGAAGAATAGCCTGGTTTCCGTTATACATCCTACTCATTTGCAGCATTGCCGTATGACTGTCCAAGTCATTTTCAGGGATTCGTACAAACATAATGGCCTGCGTCTTAATTATACACTATAATTCATAATAATTTTGGGGTCCTTAAATTATTGGGGGATTTAGCCAGTTCAGCACCCCCTTTTAATCCGCCATAGGGGGAGTGTCACGCATCTGTGACGATGTGGTACGAGGAGGGGGTGTTTAAGAAATGTGCCGTCACATCAAAAACGCGCAACTTTAAATGAAAGTTCCACTTAAATATTTGATTGTTTACCATTTATTTAATTACGTTTTCAATGACTTCACGCGTGCTACGATATTAGAATGCAGACTTACCCTAAATACATATTTAAATGAAAAATTTTAAAAAACCCGTAAAAAACCAAGTTTTTGACTATAAATCATTTATGTACGAGAAGTAACTAAAAGAATGTTCATTATAATACGCAGATTTTTTGCTTGTAAGCTAGCGAGCTGAAATTTTGCAGGCGGTTTCGTACCGATAATAAAAACAATGTATCAAAATTTCAGATCGATCGCATGGACCGTAATTAAATTATTGATTTTTTAGATTATTTTATTTATTCCTATGTATCATGCTATTTTTTGAGATAGAGCGTCGCGGTGCGTATTATATTGAACAACCTTTCTGTCGCGCAATAAGGTGCGTATTTTATTGACAACTCATTTTATAAACATATTCCTGATCGGTGCGCATTATATTAAACATGTTTTACGACACAACTGCAATTTTGTATTTCTGGATGGTCTGGCGCTGCGTATTGTAATGAACATTCTTTTAGTTACGTCTCGTACATAAAGGATTTATAGTGAAAAACTTGGTTTTTTACGGGTTTTTTTTAAAATCCTTTATATTAACTCGTGGTGTCTGCGGGCGCCCGCCCGCCCGCCCTTGTCGCCAAAACTTGTGATCGATTTTTAACCCACTTGCTTGTAAGCTAGCGAGCTGAAATTTGGCAGGCGGTTTCGTACCGATAATAAAAACAACGTATCAAAATTTCAGATCGATCGCATGGACCGTAATTAAATTATTGATTTTTTAGATTATTTTATTTATTCCTATGTATCATGCTTTTTTTTGAGATAGAGCCTCGCGGTGCGTATTATATTGAACAACCTTTCTGTCGCGCAATAAGGTGCGTATTTTATTGACAACTCTTTTTATAAACATATTCCTGATCGGTGCGCATTATATTAAACATGTTTTACGACACAACTGCAATTTTGTATTTCTGGATGGTCTGGCGCTGCGTATTATAATGAACATTCTTTAAGTTACGTCTCGTACATAAAGGATTTATAGTGAAAAACTTGGTTTTTTTTACAGTTTTTTTTATTACATTGTTCCCTTTTTACAAAATTAAAATATCAGCGAAAACAATGACGTCATTTTTTTTAAAGCGCATATTTTATTTGCACACCTTTTGATGCATTGGTGCGGTAATTTGGTGCGCTGCTTTCTAAAATTAGTATCTGTTGCACATGCAGCTTCTTGTTGCCTCGCAGGTTCCGACAACGAAGAGAATTATATGTATAGATTTCCCCAAACATTCATCTGCTATCCAACACCCTTTGGCCTCTTAATTACGAAGAAGTCCCAAGTTACCACTTGTTTCTCTGCAGTTTTTAGCATTTCCAAGTATCGCGATAATGCCGTTAATTGAACTGTTAGTTCACAATCTGCTTTAATTTACAAGTCATTATTTTTAAATATTTGAAATGACGTCACGGACAGTAGCCCTTTAATAGCAGTTAATAGCCTTCTTCATTTAGTACCAGAAGTACTGTGTATTTACTGGTGAAATTAGGTTAATTCAGTGCCAGTAGTACCATGTATTAACTGGTTAAATTAGGTTAATTCAGTGCCAGTAGTACCATGTATTTACTGGTGAAATTAGGTTAATTCAGTGCCAGTAGTACCATGTATTTACTGGTGAAATTAGGTTAATTCAGTGCCAGTAGTACCATGTATTTACTGGTGAAATTAGGTTAATTCAGTGCCAGTAGTACCATGTATTTACTGGTTAAATTAGGTTAATTCAGTGCCAGTAGTACCATGTATTTACTGGTTAAATTAGGTTAATTCAGTGCCAGTAGTACCATGTATTTACTGGTTAAATTAGGTTAATTCAGTGCCAGTAGTACCATGTATTTACTGGTGAAATTAGGTTAATTCAGTGCCAGTAGTACTATGTATTTACTGGTTAAATTAGGTTAATTCAGTGCCAGTAGTACTATGTATTTACTGATTAAATTAGGTTAATTCAGTGCCAGTAGTACCATGTATTTACTGGTGAAATTAGGTTAATTCAGTGCCAGTAGTACTATGTATTTACTGGTGAAATTAGGTTAATTCAGTGCCAGTAGTACTATGTATTTACTGGTGAAATTAGGTTAATTCAGTGCCAGTAGTACCATGTATTTACTGGTGAAATTAGGTTAATTCAGTGCCAGTAGTACCGTGTATTTACTGGTGAAATTAGGTTAATTCAGTGCTAGTAGTACCGTGTATTTACTTGCGAAATTTGGTTAATTTAGCGCCAGTAGTACTCAGTATTTACTGGTGAAATTAGGTTAATTCAGTGCCAGTAGTACCATGTATTTACTGGTGAAATTAGGTTAATTCAGTGCCAGTAGTACCATGTATTTACTGGTGAAATTAGGTTAATTCAGTGCCAGTAGTACCATGTATTTACTGGTGAAATTAGGTTAATTCAGTGCCAGTAGTACTATGTATTTACTGGTTAAATTAGGTTAATTCAGTGCCAGTAGTACTATGTATTTACTGGTTAAATTAGGTTAATTCAGTGCCAGTAGTACTATGTATTTACTGATTAAATTAGGTTAATTCAGTGCCAGTAGTACCATGTATTTACTGGTGAAATTAGGTTAATTCAGTGCCAGTAGTACCATGTATTTACTGGTGAAATTAGGTTAATTCAGTGCCAGTAGTACCATGTATTTACTGGTGAAATTAGGTTAATTCAGTGCCAGTAGTACTATGTATTTACTGGTGAAATTAGGTTAATTCAGTGCCAGTAGTACTATGTATTTACTGGTGAAATTAGGTTAATTCAGTGCCAGTAGTACTATGTATTTACTGGTGAAATTAGGTTAATTCAGTGCCAGTAGTACTATGTATTTACTGGTTAAATTAGGTTAATTCAGTGCCAGTAGTACTATGTATTTACTGGTGAAATTAGGTTAATTCAGTGCCAGTAGTACTATGTATTTACTGGTTAAATTAGGTTAATTCAGTGCCAGTAGTACTATGTATTTACTGGTTAAATTAGGTTAATTCAGTGCCAGTAGTACTATGTATTTACTGGTGAAATTAGGTTAATTCAGTGCCAGTAGTACCATGTATTTACTGGTGAAATTAGGTTAATTCAGTGCCAGTAGTACCATGTATTTACTGGTGAAATTAGGTTAATTCAGTGCCAGTAGTACCATGTATTTACTGGTGAAATTAGGTTAATTCAGTGCCAGTAGTACCATGTATTTACTGGTGAAATTAAGTTAATTCAGTGCCAGTAGTACCATGTATTTACTGGTTAAATTAGGTTAATTCAGTGCCAGTAGTACTATGTATTTACTGGTGAAATTAGGTTAATTCAGTGCCAGTAGTACCATGTATTTACTGGTGAAATTAGGTTAATTCAGTGCCAGTAGTACCATGTATTTACTGGTGAAATTAGGTTAATTCAGTGCCAGTAGTACCATGTATTTACTGGTGAAATTAGGTTAATTCAGTGCCAGTAGTACCATGTATTTACTGGTGAAATTAGGTTAATTCAGTGCCAGTAGTACCATGTATTTACTGGTGAAATTAGGTTAATTCAGTGCCAGTAGTACCATGTATTTACTGGTGAAATTAGGTTAATTCAGTGCCAGTAGTACCATGTATTTACTGGTGAAATTTGGTTAATTCAGTGCCAGTAGTACCATGTATTTACTGGTGAAATTAGGTTAATTCAGTGCCAGTAGTACTATGTATTTACTGGTGAAATTAGGTTAATTCAGTGCCAGTAGTACTATGTATTTACTGGTGAAATTAGGTTAATTCAGTGCCAGTAGTACCATGTATTTACTGGTGAAATTAGGTTAATTCAGTGCCAGTAGTACCGTGTATTTACTGGTGAAATTAGGTTAATTCAGTGCTAGTAGTACCGTGTATTTACTTGCGAAATTTGGTTAATTTAGCGCCAGTAGTACTCAGTATTTACTGGTGAAATTAGGTTAATTCAGTGCCAGTAGTACCATGTATTTACTGGTGAAATTAGGTTAATTCAGTGCCAGTAGTACCATGTATTTACTGGTGAAATTAGGTTAATTCAGTGCCAGTAGTACCATGTATTTACTGGTGAAATTAGGTTAATTCAGTGCCAGTAGTACTATGTATTTACTGGTTAAATTAGGTTAATTCAGTGCCAGTAGTACTATGTATTTACTGGTTAAATTAGGTTAATTCAGTGCCAGTAGTACTATGTATTTACTGATTAAATTAGGTTAATTCAGTGCCAGTAGTACCATGTATTTACTGGTGAAATTAGGTTAATTCAGTGCCAGTAGTACCATGTATTTACTGGTGAAATTAGGTTAATTCAGTGCCAGTAGTACCATGTATTTACTGGTGAAATTAGGTTAATTCAGTGCCAGTAGTACCATGTATTTACTGGTTAAATTAGGTTAATTCAGTGCCAGTAGTACCATGTATTTACTGGTGAAATTAGGTTAATTCAGTGCCAGTAGTACTATGTATTTACTGGTGAAATTAGGTTAATTCAGTGCCAGTAGTACTATGTATTTACTGGTGAAATTAGGTTAATTCAGTGCCAGTAGTACTATGTATTTACTGGTGAAATTAGGTTAATTCAGTGCCAGTAGTACTATGTATTTACTGGTGAAATTAGGTTAATTCAGTGCCAGTAGTACTATGTATTTACTGGTGAAATTAGGTTAATTCAGTGCCAGTAGTACTATGTATTTACTGGTTAAATTAGGTTAATTCAGTGCCAGTAGTACTATGTATTTACTGGTTAAATTAGGTTAATTCAGTGCCAGTAGTACTATGTATTTACTGGTTAAATTAGGTTAATTCAGTGTCAGTAGTACTATGTATTTACTGGTGAAATTAGGTTAATTCAGTGCCAGTAGTACTATGTATTTACTGGTGAAATTAGGTTAATTCAGTGCCAGTAGTACCATGTATTTACTGGTGAAATTAGGTTAATTCAGTGCCAGTAGTACCATGTATTTACTGGTGAAATTAGGTTAATTCAGTGCCAGTAGTACCATGTATTTACTGGTGAAATTAGGTTAATTCAGTGCCAGTAGTACCATGTATTTACTGGTGAAATTAGGTTAATTCAGTGCCAGTAGTACCATGTATTTACTGGTGAAATTAGGTTAATTCAGTGCCAGTAGTACCATGTATTTACTGGTGAAATTAGGTTAATTCAGTGCCAGTAGTACCATGTATTTACTGGTGAAATTAGGTTAATTCAGTGCCAGTAGTACCATGTATTTACTGGTGAAATTAGGTTAATTCAGTGCCAGTAGTACCATGTATTTACTGGTGAAATTAGGTTAATTCAGTGCCAGTAGTACCATGTATTTACTGGTGAAATTAGGTTAATTCAGTGCCAGTAGTACCATGTATTTACTGGTGAAATTAGGTTAATTCAGTGCCAGTAGTACCATGTATTTACTGGTGAAATTAGGTTAATTCAGTGCCAGTAGTACCATGTATTTACTGGTGAAATTAGGTTAATTCAGTGCCAGTAGTACCATGTATTTACTGGTGAAATTAGGTTAATTCAGTGCCAGTAGTACCATGTATTTACTGGTGAAATTAGGTTAATTCAGTGCCAGTAGTACCATGTATTTACTGGTGAAATTAGGTTAATTCAGTGCCAGTAGTACCATGTATTTACTGGTGAAATTAGGTTAATTCAGTGCCAGTAGTACTATGTATTTACTGGTGAAATTAGGTTAATTCAGTGCCAGTAGTACTATGTATTTACTGGTGAAATTAGGTTAATTCAGTGCCAGTAGTACTATGTATTTACTGGTGAAATTAGGTTAATTCAGTGCCAGTAGTACTATGTATTTACTGGTGAAATTAGGTTAATTCAGTGCCAGTAGTACTATGTATTTACTGGTTAAATTAGGTTAATTCAGTGCCAGTAGTACTATGTATTTACTGGTGAAATTAGGTTAATTCAGTGCCAGTAGTACTATGTATTTACTGGTTAAATTAGGTTAATTCAGTGCCAGTAGTACTATGTATTTACTGGTTAAATTAGGTTAATTCAGTGCCAGTAGTACTATGTATTTACTGGTGAAATTAGGTTAATTCAGTGCCAGTAGTACCATGTATTTACTGGTGAAATTAGGTTAATTCAGTGCCAGTGGTACCATGTATTTACTGGTGAAATTAGGTTAATTCAGTGCCAGTAGTACCATGTATTTACTGGTGAAATTAGGTTAATTCAGTGCCAGTAGTACCGTGTATTTACTGGTGAAATTAGGTTAATTCAGTGCCAGTAGTACCATGTATTTACTGGTGAAATTAGGTTAATTCAGTGCCAGTAGTACCATGTATTTACTGGTGAAATTAGGTTAATTCAGTGCCAGTAGTACCATGTATTTACTGGTGAAATTAGGTTAATTCAGTGCCAGTAGTACCATGTATTTACTGGTGAAATTAGGTTAATTCAGTGCCAGTAGTACCATGTATTTACTGGTGAAATTAGGTTAATTCAGTGCCAGTAGTACCATGTATTTACTGGTGAAATTAGGTTAATTCAGTGCCAGTAGTACCATGTATTTACTGGTGAAATTAGGTTAATTCAGTGCCAGTAGTACCATGTATTTACTGGTGAAATTAGGTTAATTCAGTGCCAGTAGTACCATGTATTTACTGGTGAAATTAGGTTAATTCAGTGCCAGTAGTACCATGTATTTACTGGTGAAATTAGGTTAATTCAGTGCCAGTAGTACCATGTATTTACTGGTGAAATTAGGTTAATTCAGTGCCAGTAGTACCATGTATTTACTGGTGAAATTAGGTTAATTCAGTGCCAGTAGTACCATGTATTTACTGGTGAAATTAGGTTAATTCAGTGCCAGTAGTACTATGTATTTACTGGTGAAATTAGGTTAATTCAGTGCCAGTAGTACCATGTATTTACTGGTGAAATTAGGTTAATTCAGTGCCAGTAGTACCATGTATTTACTGGTGAAATTAGGTTAATTCAGTGCCAGTAGTACCATGTATTTACTGGTGAAATTAGGTTAATTCAGTGCCAGTATTACCATGTATTTACTGGTGAAATTGGTAATTCAGTGCCAGTAGTACCAGGTATTTACTGATTAAATTAGGTTAATTCAGTGCCAGTAGTACCATGTATTTACTGGTGAAATTAGGTTAATTCAGTGCCAGTAGTACCATGTATTTACTGGTGAAATTAGGTTAATTCAGTGCCAGTAGTACCATGTATTTACTGGTGAAATTAGGTTAATTCAGTGCCAGTAGTACCATGTATTTACTGGTGAAATTTGGTTAATTCAGTGCCAGTAGTACCATGTATTTACTGGTGAAATTAGGTTAATTCAGTGACAGTAGTACCATGTATTTACTGGTGAAATTAGGTTAATTCAGTGCCAGTAGTACCATGTATTTACTGGTGAAATTAGGTTAATTCAGTGCCAGTAGTACCATGTATTTACTGGTGAAATTTGGTTAATTCAGTGCCAGTAGTACCATGTATTTACTGGTGAAATTAGGTTAATTCAGTGCCAGTAGTACTATGTATTTACTGGTAAAATTAGGTTAATTCAGTGCCAGTAGTACCATGTATTTACTGGTGAAATTAGGTTAATTCAGTGCCAGTAGTACCATGTATTTACTGGTGAAATTATGTTAATTAAGTGCCAGTAGTATTTACTGGTGAAATTAGGTTAATTCAGTGCCAGTAGTACCATGTATTTACTGGTTAAATTAGATTAATTCAGTGCCAGTAGTACCATGTATTTACTGGTTAAATTAGGTTAATTCAGTGCCAGTAGTACTATGTATTTACTGATTAAATTAGGTTAATTCAGTGCCAGTAGTACCATGTATTTACTGTTGAAATTAGGTTAATTCAGTGCCAGTAGTACTATGTATTTACTGGTGAAATTAGGTTAATTCAGTGCCAGTAGTACTATGTATTTACTGGTGAAATTAGGTTAATTCAGTGCCAGTAGTACCATGTATTTACTGGTGAAATTAGGTTAATTCAGTGCCAGTAGTACCGTGTATTTACTGGTGAAATTAGGTTAATTCAGTGCCAGTAGTACCATGTATTTACTGGTGAAATTAGGTTAATTCAGTGCCAGTAGTACTATGTATTTACTGGTGAAATTAGGTTAATTCAGTGCCAGTAGTACTATGTATTTACTGGTGAAATTAGGTTAATTCAGTGCCAGTAGTACCATGTATTTACTGGTGAAATTAGGTTAATTCAGTGCCAGTAGTACTATGTATTTACTGGTAAATTAGGTTAATTCAGTGCCAGTAGTACCATGTATTTACTGTTGAAATTAGGTTAATTCAGTGCCAGTAGTACCATGTATTTACTGGTGAAATTAGGTTAATTCAGTGCCAGTAGTACCATGTATTTACTGGTGAAATTTGGTTAATTCAGTGCCAGTAGTACCATGTATTTACTGATTAAATTAGGTTAATTCAGTGCCAGTAGTACCATGTATTTACTGGTGAAATTAGGTTAATTCAGTGCCAGTAGTACCATGTATTTACTGGTGAAATTAGGTTAATTCAGTGCCAGTAGTACCATGTATTTACTGGTGAAATTAGGTTAATTCAGTGCCAGTAGTACCATGTATTTACTGGTGAAATTAGGTTAATTCAGTGCCAGTAGTACCATGTATTTACTGGTGAAATTAGGTTAATTCAGTGCCAGTAGTACCATGTATTTACTGGTGAAATTAGGTTAATTCAGTGCCAGTAGTACTATGTATTTACTGGTGAAATTAGGTTAATTCAGTGCCAGTAGTACCATGTATTTACTGGTGAAATTAGGTTAATTCAGTGCCAGTAGTACCATGTATTTACTGGTGAAATTAGGTTAATTCAGTGCCAGTAGTACCATGTATTTACTGGTGAAATTAGGTTAATTCAGTGCCAGTAGTACCATGTATTTACTGGTGAAATTAGGTTAATTCAGTGCCAGTAGTACCATGTATTTACTGGTTAAATTAGATTAATTCAGTGCCAGTAGTACCATGTATTTACTGGTTAAATTAGGTTAATTCAGTGCCAGTAGTACTATGTATTTACTGATTAAATTAGGTTAATTCAGTGCCAGTAGTACCATGTATTTACTGGTGAAATTAGGTTAATTCAGTGCCAGTAGTACTATGTATTTACTGGTGAAATTAGGTTAATTCAGTGCCAGTAGTACTATGTATTTACTGGTGAAATTAGGTTAATTCAGTGCCAGTAGTACCATGTATTTACTGGTGAAATTAGGTTAATTCAGTGCCAGTAGTACCGTGTATTTACTGGTGAAATTAGGTTAATTCAGTGCCAGTAGTACCATGTATTTACTGGTGAAATTAGGTTAATTCAGTGCCAGTAGTACTATGTATTTACTGGTGAAATTAGGTTAATTCAGTGCCAGTAGTACTATGTATTTACTGGTGAAATTAGGTTAATTCAGTGCCAGTAGTACCATGTATTTACTGGTGAAATTTGGTTAATTCAGTGCCAGTAGTACCATGTATTTACTGGTGAAATTAGGTTAATTCAGTGCCAGTAGTACTATGTATTTACTGGTAAAATTAGGTTAATTCAGTGCCAGTAGTACCATGTATTTACTGGTGAAATTAGGTTAATTCAGTGCCAGTAGTACCATGTATTTACTGGTGAAATTATGTTAATTAAGTGCCAGTAGTATTTACTGGTGAAATTAGGTTAATTCAGTGCCAGTAGTACCATGTATTTACTGGTTAAATTAGATTAATTCAGTGCCAGTAGTACCATGTATTTACTGGTGAAATTAGGTTAATTCAGTGCCAGTAGTACTATGTATTTACTGATTAAATTAGGTTAATTCAGTGCCAGTAGTACCATGTATTTACTGGTGAAATTAGGTTAATTCAGTGCCAGTAGTACTATGTATTTACTGGTGAAATTAGGTTAATTCAGTGCCAGTAGTACTATGTATTTACTGGTGAAATTAGGTTAATTCAGTGCCAGTAGTACCATGTATTTACTGGTGAAATTAGGTTAATTCAGTGCCAGTAGTACCAGTGTATTTACTGGTGAAATTAGGTTAATTCAGTGCCAGTAGTACATGTATTTACTGGTGAAATTAGGTTAATTCAGTGCCAGTAGTACTATGTATTTACTGGTGAAATTAGGTTAATTCAGTGCCAGTAGTACTATGTATTTACTGGTGAAATTAGGTTAATTCAGTGCCAGTAGTACCATGTATTTACTGGTGAAATTAGGTTAATTCAGTGCCAGTAGTACTATGTATTTACTGATTAAATTAGGTTAATTCAGTGCCAGTAGTACCATGTATTTACTGTTGAAATTAGGTTAATTCAGTGCCAGTAGTACCATGTATTTACTGGTGAAATTAGGTTAATTCAGTGCCAGTAGTACCATGTATTTACTGGTGAAATTTGGTTAATTCAGTGCCAGTAGTACCATGTATTTACTGATTAAATTAGGTTAATTCAGTGCCAGTAGTACCATGTATTTACTGGTGAAATTAGGTTAATTCAGTGCCAGTAGTACCATGTATTTACTGGTGAAATTAGGTTAATTCAGTGCCAGTAGTACCATGTATTTACTGGTGAAATTAGGTTAATTCAGTGCCAGTAGTACCATGTATTTACTGGTGAAATTAGGTTAATTCAGTGCCAGTAGTACCATGTATTTACTGTGAAATTAGGTTAATTCAGTGCCAGTAGTACCATGTATTTACTGGTGAAATTAGGTTAATTCAGTGCCAGTAGTACTATGTATTTACTGGTGAAATTAGGTTAATTCAGTGCCAGTAGTACCATGTATTTACTGGTGAAATTAGGTTAATTCAGTGCCAGTAGTACCATGTATTTACTGGTGAAATTAGGTTAATTCAGTGCCAGTAGTACCATGTATTTACTGGTGAAATTAGGTTAATTCAGTGCCAGTAGTACCATGTATTTACTGGTGAAATTAGGTTAATTCAGTGCCAGTAGTACCATGTATTTACTGGTGAAATTAGTTAATTCAGTGCCAGTAGTACCATGTATTTACTGGTTAAATTAGGTTAATTCAGTGCCAGTAGTACTATGTATTTACTGATGAAATTAGGTTAATTCAGTGCCAGTAGTACCATGTATTTACTGGTGAAATTAGGTTAATTCAGTGCCAGTAGTACTATGTATTTACTGGTGAAATTAGGTTAATTCAGTGCCAGTAGTACTATGTATTTACTGGTGAAATTAGGTTAATTCAGTGCCAGTAGTACCATGTATTTACTGGTGAAATTAGGTTAATTCAGTGCCAGTAGTACCATGTATTTACTGGTGAAATTAGGTTAATTCAGTGCCAGTAGTACCATGTATTTACTGGTGAAATTAGGTTAATTCAGTGCCAGTAGTACTATGTATTTACTGGTGAAATTAGGTTAATTCAGTGCCAGTAGTACTATGTATTTACTGGTGAAATTAGGTTAATTCAGTGCCAGTAGTACCATGTATTTACTGGTGAAATTAGGTTAATTCAGTGCCAGTAGTACTATGTATTTACTGATTAAATTAGGTTAATTCAGTGCCAGTAGTACTATGTATTTACTGGTGAAATTAGGTTAATTCAGTGCCAGTAGTACCATGTATTTACTGGTGAAATTAGGTTAATTCAGTGCCAGTAGTACTATGTATTTACTGGTGAAATTAGGTTAATTCAGTGCCAGTAGTACCATGTATTTACTGGTGAAATTTGGTTAATTCAGTGCCAGTAGTACATGTATTTACTGGTGAAATTAGGTTAATTCAGTGCCAGTAGTACCATGTATTTACTGGTGAAATTAGGTTAATTCAGTGCCAGTAGTACCATGTATTTACTGGTGAAATTAGGTTAATTCAGTGCCAGTAGTACCATGTATTTACTGGTGAAATTAGGTTAATTCAGTGCCAGTAGTACCATGTATTTACTGGTGAAATTAGGTTAATTCAGTAGTGTGTATTAACTTTAAGGGGTGGCCGGATATCTGAATTTTCGGCACTATCCGGATTTGCCAAATACTTATCAGATCCGGATATCAATGTAGTTAAGAATTATTTGAAATCAAATTAAATTAATTGAATAAAAAAACAGTTTTTAGTGTTGGCTTTCGTTTTTAACTTCTTTGTCATTGAGTAGTCCGTTGACAGTAGTCAACCATTCAATAATTTCAATTCAGTATTTACATTTAAACATTTTACTTATATGATATAAGTTATATAATGTAATAATTTTATATTCTTGTTTTTTTTTCCGTTGAACTTTAAATTGCAGTTGCAATTGTGATTTGATTTGCGAACTTAAAAATAAAAATTTTAGCTTGTTTCACGTGTTATATCTTATTCAGTCTTATAATTTTTAAAACTCTAGTCTATTGTGAATATTACAATTATACAAAAAAGTTAAGTAACAAATTAAGTTATACATTAAGTTATTAATATATAACAAAATAAACAAATTGACAAGCGTTGATCATGAAATCATTCAAATCCATGCAAAATATAATATAGCAATCAATTTCATTACGAAAAAAAATATTTAGTTAAAAAGTTACAAGTATAGATATTACATTACTACATAAGATAAAAAACTAAGTTAACTAACAGCATATTAAATTTTAAGTGTCTGAATAAAAGAATAGTTTTATTATGGCTCTAGATCACTACTTTTTGTACACCACACTACACTTTCAGTACAACACTGTTCGCTTGGTACACACATAGTATTAAATACTAAATAGAAAGTGGTAAAGTACACCCCCTTAGCTCTTATACTTAATTCCGGAGATATCCGGATCCGGAATCCGGATCCGGAAATATTAGGGCCAAACTATCCGGATCCGGCCACCCCTAATTAACTTGTCAAATGACGTTTCTTAAGACACTGTAATAGTGGCGTGTGTGACCATCTGACGTTTTCCGTCATTGCAAAACTCGACAACGATGATCTTCTCTTAGAAACACGACGACACCTTTCAGATCACCTTTTCAACTGGTCCGCGCGCCCTTTAACTGCCTTGTGTTACTATGGAGAGCCAGCCACCAACAATTTATCTTCCGCTCTGATAGATGTCATGGATCTCAGATCGACCAAAGCTGTCTCACAAATTGGCGTGTATTAAGATGGACTGTTTCTAAAATTATCTTTAAACAATATATTGGCGGCTAGATAGCGAAGTCAGTAGTGCCTCACAAGCTGAGGTGCGTGGGATCTAGCCCACGCTAAGGCCACATTATAAAGATTGATATATGACTATCGCTAAGAAGTCCAACGCTGACTTGGAGAGGAGATGGGCGCCACCAAGTCTACCAACCCCTGAGAAAGTTCTAACGGAAACGTTAGAACCCCCTACGACCACGAGGTCATAGGTCACACACAAATATATATATTTATATTTAAACATTTCTCTGAATGTCGTTTCTGGTAAACGTTTAAAACTGTTCGCACAAGGCATTTACGACCATCACTATTGACCGCCATTAGAGAGACAACACATGCCGTTAAACACAATTGACATCCGCCCTCCCTCCCCGTCTAAACAAGTTCGCCCTTGCCTTATTGAAGTGACTAAAATATGCCTCTCGCGTCTGTGCTGCCCCACGGTGATTGAATCAATCAAGGTAATGATCACCTTGGCGTAAACGACAAGCTGAGCTAAGGTCTCGTCTCTACGTGGTACAGTTACAGGGTCGTCTCCAAGTGGTACAGTTACAGGGTCGTCTCCAAGTGTTACAGTTACAGGGTCGTCTCCAAGTGGTACAGTTACAGGGTCGTCTCCAAGTGGTACAATTACAGGGTCGTCTCCAAGTGGTCTAAATGGTAAAGCCTTCCCCGCCGTCACATTCCCAGCTAGCACTTCTCTTTCCGCAAGCGCCGCCCATGCTGTTACCAAGGGTCAATTGTCCAGTGGTGAGACCGTGATTACAGCAACACTGTCAAAGTTTTATTGAGCTGGTGACCCTTTAATAAGTTAAATGTAAAAAAATATTTTTTTTAAAAAGGACACGCTTTTATTTACATATAGAAATTGCACTAAATATGTATAATACAAAAAAAAACATTTTCCCCTAACTGAACATTGAACCTCGTACCCCCATGTCGGCAATCGATCACGCTTATATTTCGGCCAGCAAGACTTGATGTTGATAGTACTTTTTAAAGTTATAATAATTGTATCACCTCTAGGGTGAATTGAGGCATGGTTCATTGACGCAAGTGATAATATTTTATATAGACAAAAACTAAAAACTAAAAGTGCAATAATTTCAATACGGTACATTCGATCGATCTGAAATTTTGATACAATGCATTGTCATCCAAGATCTATCTGTGGTAAAAAAAATTTAGATCTCTAGGACCATCAGAAGTGGTATAATTTTACGTTTCAAGTTTTGAAGGAAGGATGGAAGGAAGGGTGGATGGATACAACATACAAACATTGTGACTTAAATAAAAGCGTGTAATAAAAATAAATCGCACTGCAGGTACCGCACGAATAGTCTTCCCCTCTATAAGCTTTGTCATAATTAACCGGAAGTCTAATAATAGAAATATTGGGACTATATATATATATCTTTTTTAAAGGACACATTTCATAAAAATGTAATAAAAGATACGAGTCAATATGTAAATGTAGGTATATTTAGAATGAAGTATCTTATCAACTATTTGTTAATTCTTCGTTAATTTAAGACAGCTTATTGGACTTGAACAAGGAAAAACAGTTTCGTAATTTTACTATGCTAACAATTTTGAGAACATAGTGATTCGACTGTATTTATGCTTCAAAACATTTTTCCGCTAAAAGGTAATCTAAAAATAGAACATTACTCATTGAGCTATGACGTTTTCCGGTCTTAGAAACGACAAACCATATAGCATCTTACTTTTGTTCCGCCTCTGGTTGGTGATCACAGGTTAACCTCTTCATCATCTTACTTTTGTTCCGCCTCTGGTTTGTCCTCACATGTCAACCTCTTCATCATCTTACTTTTGTTCCGCCTCTGGTTTGTCCTCACAGGTCAACCTCTTCATCATCTTACTTTTGTTCCGCCTCTGGTTTGTCCTCACAGGTCAACCTCTTCATCATCTTACTTTTGTTCCGCCTCTGGTTTGTCCTCACATGCCAAGCCGTATAAAAAGTCATTTATCAAGGTGTGCTGTGCAGCTTGTGGCGCTAGCATTGTGCAAGAATATAAGCCGCTCCTCTGTACTCTTTTAAACCATTCATCTTTAACTTCGTATTGTAAGGGGGAAAATGAGCTTGCAGGATTTGGTGGTTGGCTTTTGTGGCATGCGGATAGCGTGCCTACCGTTGAATATGAGGTGGGGAAAAAAAATAAGAAAGTTCATTTTTCAGCAATGAATTTTCATGAACGTGCTCTTAGTTGTTCGTTTGTTATTTTTTCAAATTATTTATTTATTTTTAATGGTTTGTCCGTTTTTTGTTTTCGAAATTGTACATAACGATTGTAATGAAAACTTTGTCAGAGAAGTGTACTCGTGTGAAAAACGTCTGTTCACTTTAATTTTATCTCATTCCACGCTATTCATGAAACTATTCAGGTCTTCTGATAGAGAAAGATTTTAACATTGATAAATTTGAGTAACTTTTTCTATTTTCTTTCTGCCCCTCTATCCCCCCCCCGCCCCAGTTTCCCCTCAAAAGTTGATAACCAACGAAGGATATGCATACATAGGCTAATACACAAACTACTATAAATAGGCTAACACCAAAACTTCTATAAATAGGCTAACACCAATACTACTATACATAGATTAAAACCCAAACTAATATAAATAGGCTAATACAAAAACTACTATAAATAGGCTGACACCCAAAATACTATAAATAGGCTAACACCAAATCTACTATAAATAGTTTAAAACAAAGCTACTATAAATAGGATAACACACAAACTACTATAAATAGTTCAACACCCCAACTACTACAAATAGACTAACACCAAAACTAATATAAATAGGCTAACACCAAAACTACTATAAATAGGCTAACACAAAAACTACTATAAATAGTTCAACACCCCAACTACTATAAATGGGCTAACACCCCAACTACTACAAATAGACAAACGCCAAAACTAATATAAATAGTTCAACACCCAAACTACTATAAATAGTTCAACACCTCAACTAATATAAATAGGCTAACACCCCAACTACTATAAATAGTTCAACACCCAAACTACTATAAATAGTTCAACACCCAAACTACTATAAATAGTTCAACACCCAAACAACTATAAATAGACCAACACCCAAACTACTATAAATAGACCAACACTCAAACTACTATAAATAGACTAACACCCAAACTACTATAAATAGTTCAACACCCAAACAACTATAAATAGACCAACACCAAAAGTCTTCAATAACGGAGCTCACGCCTTGAGTTCTCGCCTACGAAAGTTGGTTGGGGACAAATCATGGGATGGAGGGAAGAGGGGGTTGGGACGCACACGATGTCATGCACGCGCACACACGACCACACTCACACGCCAAAGCAAAAGAACAGCTGGTGCACTGGCGAGATGGCCCGCGTACACACCACATTCATGGTGACTATTCATGACGGATGTACCATGTACACTAGAGTTGCTGTGTCGCGAAACTTACAGAAATGTTACCTCTATGATTGTGTGTTCCTTCGTGACAGCGCAGGTATTTCTACTTTGCGTAGTTCGTTCCGGAATAATTTAACAACTTAACTATTCAAGACTATTTTGTCGCGTTTATAAAAATAGAAATACCATATGTTTTTTTGTTTTGTTTATAACACATGTGTCATTTTCCGAATGCTCCCCCCCCCCTTATCACAGTCGATCTTTGTTTACATGTGTTAATTTTCCCGCAGTGGCGTACCTATAAGTTTAGTGAGCCCCGGGTGGGACCGTGGGGTATTTCCGGCCCTACTCACCCAACACCAAGGTTAAGACAAATGCCATGTCATACCTCCAGATTACGCCCGTGTACCGACCATGCCACACCTCCAGATTAAGCCCGTGTACCGACCATGCCATACCTCCAGATTAAGCCCGTGTACGGACCATCCCATACCTCCAGATCGAAATTAGGTTGCATTTGTTGAGTACCCGCCTCGTCTCACGCCTTAACAGCCGAATCTAATCGTATCAGCATGAGGGCAATCTAATGTAATCGGTCTTTCATTAATTAAATGATCAGCAAGTACTTTTTTTTTAAAAATGCAGCTATTTGGAGTAAAGTTGGTTCGTCCTGCATATTCAGATTACTATTAAGAGTTTCGTTGATTCGTCCTTCATACTCGGACTCCTATTATAGAGTATCGTTAATTCGTCCTTCATACTCGGACTCCTATTATAGAGTATCGTTGGTTCGTCCTCACGATATTTCCACCAGTTGCTGAACTAGTAACATGACCACTCACTACAGGATTACAATTTTTTCATCATTTCCATATCCTCAACAGTTAACGGAGAAATAGGACAGCGCAGGTGTGTGAAGCACCTGGACTGCGGACTTCGAGTTGTAGGTAGATGCGGTCCAGTAAAGAGGGGTACGGGGTGGTGGGGATTGTCATTCGCCTGGTACCACGGGGTGCAGCAGAGAAAGTCTCACATTTGACCACAACCCTAACATGGTACCACGGGGTGCAGCAGAGAAAGTCTTACATTTGACCACAACCCTAACATGGTACCACGGAATGCAGCAGAGAAAGTCTTACATTTGACCACAACCATAACATAGTACCACGGGGTGCAACAGAGAAAGTTTTACATTTGACCACAACCATAACGCACAAATGTTTAGCTCAAACGATTGCGAGCTATGACAATCGTCCTGGTGCAATTTGTTAACGACTTCTCTCTATTCAACATCATCATCTTCACCAGTATTGTTATTATATTTCCGTCATTTGATTTTCATAGTCGATCTCTTAAGAAGCCAATTTCCTGGAATACTTTTTTTTTAATTTTAAACTCAAACCATGTCAAGCTTACATAATAACTATTTTTGGCATTGGCATCTGCTGCTCGTACATATGATTATGTATGATTATAATTATTATATTATTATATATTTTAGGAACAGCTATAATTATCAACTATTAAAAATTATAAGTTGACTTACTTAGGGTTATGGCTATGAGTTAGGGTTTAGGGTTAGGATTAAGGTTTTGTGTTAGGGTTAAAGTAAGGGGTCAGGGTTAGGATTAATGCTTTGCATTAGGTTAAGGGTTATGGTTAGTTTTAGGCGTTAGGGTTAAGATTAAGGTTTAGTGTTAGGGTTGGGGGTCAAGGTTGGTGTTAGGGGTTAGGGTTAGGATTAAGTTTTTTGGTGTCAAGGTAAGGGTTAAGGTTAGGGATTAGGGTTAGGATTAAGGTTTTGAGTAGGGTTAGGGTCAAAGTTAGTATTAAGGGTTAGGGTTAGGGCTGACGCACTTGACTGACGTAAAACATTTTGAATACTTCACAGAACGGTCAAGGCTGCCCACCAAGGGTCAAAGAAGCGTTTACGTCAGCCTACGCCAGGCCTGTAAACTGTCTGAATTCGTACCAAAGCTTCTACTGCACTTAGTCGACCTCTGTGAGTTGGAGGAGAAGATAGAGTCCATGCCAACCAGTGGAGAGCCGATTCCCAGAATTTGTGGCGAATTCTAAGAAAACCAAAATAAGTCTAAAGAGTTGTTGCCGGATAGCAGGGGACAAGTGACGTACACTTACATTCTTTGATCAGTTCTGTGGATCAGGTTTCACCTGACACCTTTAGGTCTCGTGACTGAGAGTAGACGGATGACGGCGGCACTCTACGACTCCGTCTGCATGTGAATCCGGTTTTAACTGGTTGTATCTGGTTTCGGCTGGTTAAGTCTGATTCTGGCTGGTACTTATTGAATGTAAGTGATTTCCATCTGTGATTTACTTATGATTTTTTAACTCTTGACTTGTTTAGATTTATTATTCTTCCATGCATCAATCCATCCATCCACCCTTCCGTCTGTCTACCTGTCTGTCTTTCTCTTGATCTGTTTGTCTGTTTCATATATATATATATATATATATATATATATATATATATATATATATATATATATATATATATATATATATATATATATATACTAGGGCTGTGGAAATTAACGATTAATTTCTCGATTAATTGTAAAAAAAATATTTTTTAACTATTAATCGACTCATCACTTACAAATTATTTGAAGTGAAAATGTAAAACAAAATAATAAAAAATAGCCGCCGATTAATAATAAATTTCCTGATTACACCAACATTTTGGTTTCAAACTATTGAATGACGGGAATGTTCAAAATGTTGATAAAGTTTGCCTACAATCGTTTCAACATTTCGCCTACTTATCAAACCAAATGAAAAGCGTATTAAACTAAAGGCAGCAATAGAGTCTCACTCAGAGACAGAAAATGACGACAGCTCTTCTCATGAATTACTGCGTTACAAAAATGGAGATGAAAGTTCCTGAACCCATTAACCCTCTTCATTGGTGGAAACTTAATGAACCCCGATATCGGGTAATGTCATTCCTTGCCGAGACCGTTTTGTGCATACCAGTTACCACAGTTTCATGTGAATGATTGTTCAGCTCGGCTGGTTATATTGTCAATTAGACCCGCTCATCACTTGAACCAAATAATGTCAACACACTTGTCTTTGTGCGTAGTTGGTTAAAAGATAACATATAAAGGAGACATTCCAGTGTTATTTATATTTTCAACAAGAACGTTTAATTGTATGGCATCCGTCTGTCCTCATGGGACGATGGCTTTTACTCCTGCTCCTCTGCCCCCCTTCCCCTTCCTCCTGGCCCTTCTCTCTTCACTCCTAGCTGTGAGGGATGCTTCCACGACCTGAATGCCCTCACACACTTTTGCCCGCCCGGAGGTGCGCTCCTCGGCAATGGTCGCCCATTTAATAAGTGCTACTTATGACATAATTGTAAAAAAAAATTTTTTGGCTTTAATCGAAATTAACGATTAATTAATCGTTAATTTTTTCAAAAGTTAACGATTAAATTTTAATTAATAGTTAACACCCACGGTTATCAGTGCACTAGTCCGGGTTGTTCTCCAACACTGGTCCAAGAGATGGAGCAGGCTGTCTGTGTAATAACCCGGGTTATATTGAATTCAAATTCACAAGTTGTTTGTTAACTCTTTGCATGCGGGCTATCGCGTTATTGGCTACGAATCGCTATCTCTGGCCTTCACCTCTGACCCACTGCTAGTCACAATCGTAATTATTCTTTTTAATTACGTCTATCAAAGTATCTGACAATTTAAAATTTAAAAAACAATATTCGCACATCTCTCTAAGATTTTTATTATCCAGCAGTAATTTCTCTTCTCACGGATCTCCTTGCTGTACGTTCTGCCTCCCTTTGTCACTGCACTTTTTACCGCATAAAAAACATACTCCCGACGTTTCTTGCAATGGTTAAAACAAAACCGAGTTTCTCTTGGACAGCGACTTGGATGAAGTGGACGGTCCCTTGTGAGGAATCACATTTTGTAGAGGACAACTAGAATGTATAACTTGCTCATTAGTGGTGGGTGGCTACACTTGCGACGACTGCCACATTTTGTGGTAAACAGTATTCAATTTCGAAATTCGAAACGCCATTAAAACTTTGGATATGAAATCAATTTTTTTTAAACTTTACTGAATTTTGGGCAAACCAGGACAGGAGAACAGTGGCGGTAGCGTGTTCTTTACTTTCAAAGATAAGATGATTTTAAGAACCTAGGATGGGAATCCCTTGCCTGAATGTTAGGATTATATCAACACTTACCAGAGAGGATGAGTTGGCCAACATTTTAAGGAATCCAAATTATAGAAAGGAAACAATGTTTGTTAGGACAGACATTTGTTTGATTTTGATGTTTGTTAGGAAATACATTTGTTTGATTTTTATGTTTATTAGACCGCTACATCGAGGATGTCTGTATTAATACGAATCTCATCAGGCTACAGAACGCAGAAAGTGAACCGACACTACTGCACACGGGGCTCAGCACGGAGTTCCGCCCAGATCTAACGCTTATATCCGCTGACCTAGAGTCGAAGCAGAGACTGGAAGTTTTAAAGGAAGTAGGTAGCGATCATCTACCCAATCCTGATCGAATTTGTGCTTGGTGCAAGCAAAACTCGATTTGAAAGAAGGCATTGGAAGTTCCGTAAGGCCGATTGGCGTAAGTACGAGGCCGAGAGCGAGACCAAGCTCGCTCTGCTGGATGTTGCAGGAGACAACATGAGCCACCTACGGGCAGTTTATTGACACAAGCCTTGGGGTTGCGAGGTGAAAGATCCCAAGGACGAACGAGAAACAGAAGTTCAGACCTTACTGGGACAAGACTCTGGCAGAATTGGTGAAACAACGAGCAAAAGCACGGAAAAAGGCCGCTAGGCTGAAGACACCCGAAGTTCGTAGGGCGTACAACAGACTGACGGCTGAAGTCCGGGCCGCTGTCGACAAAGCGAAGAAGGCGAAATGGGTAAATACGTGCGAAAAACTCGACCTCGTAGACGGGATAAAAGTTTGGCGGCTCATAGATGCACTATCTGGCGCGGGGAAAACAAAGAACTCCAACCCTTTGACGACACCAAAGGACCAAAGGGCTAGTGAAGTTAAGCGCGCACGAGCGCCAAACAAACACGTTGTCCAGGTAAACCAGAAAGGCGCCAGATCTGACTTTAGCCGAACAATCGACCGAATGCGCAGAGAGGGCTCAAGGAGACAAAGCATGGGCCCTCAGATAGAGGTTTTCGTGGCCCCCTTCACAATGACAGAGCAAACCGCTCTTAACAAGTGTCAAGCTGGCAAAGCACCAGGGCCAGATAAAGTTCACTATGAAATGCTCAAACATCTGGGCAAGACAGGCTGAATGAAACTATTGAGTTTCATAAATAGAACTTGGACAACAGGCAAGCTGCCGAAGCTGTGGAAAAAGGCCACAATAACCCCAATTCCCAAAGGAGGGGAAACCAGGGGAACACCCGTCCAGCTACCGGCCAATTTCCCTCACATCGTGTGTGGGGAAGGTAGCTGAATGGTTAGTGAACGCACGACTCTACTGGTTCCTCGAAAAGACCAAATGCATTCCAATAACTCAGGGTGGGTTCCGAAAGGGACGCCAACCGATGGACCAGGCTCTCCGCTTAACTCCAGTCGATGAATCACATCGTTGCGGTGTTCTTCGATCTGAAGCAGGCATACGACAAGGTGTGGCGTGGAGGGCTACTTTATAAGTTGCAGCAGTTAGGTGTCACTGCGAACATGTACAGTTGGATAAAATCGTTCTTACGGACAGAACGATCAAGACCCCGAGTGGGGGAGTCATTATCCAACGAGGCACGCCTGGAGGACGGACTCCCACAGGGGTCCGCGATTAGTTGTACATTGTTCTTAGCCTACGTCCACGACCAACAAGGTATTCTGTGGTCGCAGAATGCCATGTTTGCTGACGATTTGGCTATATGGAGTTCAAGAAAAGACGTTGCAACACTGCAGAACCGGCGGCAGGAGGATCTGAATCGAATCGAAGACTACGCCAACCGATGGCGCCTAGTGGTCAATACGGAGAAAACGGTCCACTCCATTTTTACAAATGGACGTAATGCTATGAAGCACGAGGTGGTGCTTCAGATATGCGGGAAAAGTTTGAATTGGGATCGGACACCAACGTACTTGGGAATCAAGTTGGACCAGAAGGTCCAACTACATAACCATGTACGTGAATTGTGCGCCAAAGCCCACAGCTAAACTGTCCCTGGTGAAGAAACTGGCTAGCACTAGTTGCGGGTGCGGATGCAAGACAACTGAGAGCTCTCTATCTCGATAGTGTGAGGGGTGCCATCGACTACAGCCTCCCGGTCCAGGCCTTTGCGAGCCGTACGGCTCTAGAGGGACTGGATCGAATACAAAAGCTCTACGTTTTGTATGCGGGGCGTTGCGTATTTCACCCACAGCCGCTGTAGAAATTATGTCAAATGTAGAACCCCTGGCGATAAGGCGAGAAAAGGCAATTATGACCACGGTAGAGCGATACTTTATTTTGGAGCATGACGAGCCCTGCTTCCAACTACAAGGCCGATGGGTAAAGAGGACCCGACTTAAAAGACCATCCTTCATGGATACGGTCCACGAACTAGAAGACTCAGTCCCCATACCCAAGCACAGGGAACGAATGCGACTGGACCCTGATCGAGGGCCACATGAAATATTTGACTTGCCTGAACTACGTTTGACACTGGCAAATACAGCGGTGACGAAAGCCAGTCCCGTCGAGCTTCAGCGAGACGAGACTCTGAAGACAATCGAGGCTTATGGCGACATCGTGGTAAAAGTCTTCACGGACGGCTCACGTTTCAAGGATGGCAGAAGGGGAATCGGAGTACTGATTCAATACCCCCAACCTGGACCTGACAGTATCGAACTGTCAGGGCCGTGCGGAGCCGCATACAGTAGTCACGACGCCGAACTGGAGGCGATCTGCAAGGGTTTGAAGGAAGTGCGCCGACGTCTAGCAAGAAGAAAGGGTTTCCCGACCGTCGTAGTCTTCACCGACTAACGGTTTTCGCTCGAGACTGTGGGATCGATCCTCTCTGGAGACGAAAACGGTCAGTGTCATTTTGGAAACAGTGGGTGAAATCCTAGCACGAGGCGGAAAAGTAGTCCTTCAGTATATCACTGGGCACAGTGGCGAGCCTCATTCAGACAGGGTCGATAAGTTAGCGAGAGAAGGTTCAGCTCAGCCCTCAACCCGATCGCCCGATGACCTAGCTGGGGGTAAGATCGTGGCTTAAAGACCATTTCTGAGAGAAATGGCTTCAGGGCTGGGCATCTGGAAGCACGGCCAGAAAAGTATCCAGTACATGCCACGACCGAGCAAATGCGACTCCTGGTGGGAAATTGGACGTAGCAATCAGACGCTCATAACTAGAATGAGAACTGAACATTTTCCCATACGAAGCTACTTGTACAAATTCAACACTAGAAGGGAACTGACCTGTCGGCTGTGTGGGCACCCGGAGGAGACCGTGGCCCACGTACTCGAAGAGTGCCCCGAGCTGTGCGGGGATTTGGAAGAAGAAGTCACGGTACGTGCAGAGGAGTACCTCTATGGCGATGCCCGCTTGATGAGGCTCGCATGCGATAAAATGAACCGGGTCCTAAGAGCCTAACGGCTCGACCCAAAAGAGAATGTACATTCACATTCTGGTTGGTCTTCAAATTGTTCCCGTTGGTCGTCACGAGGACCAATAACGAGTTGGGGCAGCGTTGTTGATGTCCGGTAAAAAGAGTTACTCACTGGGAACCGCTAAAATTTTATGATTGTTCGAGGATCATTGCCAAAATATGACAGCAATTCCATTGGTCACGGTTTCGTATCTCCGTGAAGGCAGGAATTTGTTCCCGGGCCAAGTGTGTCCTTGAGTCCACCCAGCTCCGAATGGGTACCTGACACTAGTTAAATAGGGAAACAAAGGCGGCTGGGAATAGCGTGGTACCTGAAAGCCGTGGGCTGTGAACGCTGCTTCGCTTGTCAGTACGTTCTTAGCAGAACGAAGGACGCAGTAATCTTCTGTATAAAGAAGGATATCTGTAACAAATGAGATAAGATAAGAAGATAAGATGCTTACATAATAAAAATATAGTTTTCCAATTCCGATGTAAATTTATGTAATAGTCAATATCACTTTTCTCAAAAGCGACTGTAATCGAATTCCTCGACTATTAAAATTAACAATTGTGTCAACTTGTACTTTTATGAATATACTGTAATTAAAGTCGCACTCGATGAGTGAATGTAGACCGATTCCATTGTGGAGCACGTCGACATATGGCGTACTTTAAGGCAGAGGTCACCGGCTTCGATACCGCCCCTCACTGCGGATCCATCTTCCAGACTTCAAATGTATCCGATTACAAATGATGGAAACCCCATCAGCCGTTGAAGTGAAAGAACAAGGATGAAAAGGGAGGGGGGAGACACCGGAACCATCTGATCTAATAAACCTGGCCATATTTAGCCTTTGTGTAATCAAGGCGTTGAGTCAGCAGGTAGGGACACTAGAACTGGGAGAGAAGGTTGGAAGTACCAGTGGTGTTGAGGCAGATAGGGGCACTAGAACTGGGAGAGAAGGTTGGAAGTACCAGTGGTGTTGAGGCAGGTAGGGACATTAGAACTGGGAGAGAAGGTTGGAAGTACCAGTGGTGTTGATGCAGGGGCGGATTAAGACTGCATGGGGCCCCTGGCCGCAATTCAAACTGGGGCCCTATCCAGCCTGCGTGCCTTTAAATAAAATGATTGCTAGCTGTTAATATAAGACTGTAACTTGTAAATAAATAGTCTATTGGTTCCTTGCTCATGCTTTGTTTGTACTACGGGATCGGCCTTGTCTGTACTACGGGATCGGCCTTGTCTGTACTACGGGATCGGCCTTGTCTGTACTACGGGATCGGCCTTCCCAGCCAAATAGATAATTCATGAAAAAAACACCGAACACGAAGAAATAACTGTTTGCCTGTATCCTAAAATTGAGTGTAAAAAGACAAAGTTTTAAAACAAAGATTCCACCTCTGGGAATCGATCCCAACATCGCTTACACCACAAGCCTACACACTTCCATACGACCAGGAGAGGTTGACGGAATTTGTAAATTTAAAAAAATATATACAAAATATTATTTAATATTTTCTCTTATGTTTTTCGATTAGTTAGACTATCGGGTCCGAATAGTGATCGGATTAATAGATAAGATTTAATCAATGTATTTCATTTATGTTATTTTAAGAGATTCACGCAAACATTTGTCCACATTTATTATAACAAAAAATACTAAGTTTTGGGGCCCCTAAATCAACGGGGCCCCTGGTTTTAGCCCGTTCAGCCCCCCCCCCTTTTTTTTATAAAAAATCCGACATAGGACACATAGTGACACTAGAACTGCCAGATATTTTAAGGCAGATAGAGAAGTTATAACTGCCAGTTATTTTAATACAGATAGAGACGTTATAACTGCCAGCGATGCTGAGACAGAATGTGCTGCTAAACTAGAGATTTTACAGCAAGTGTTGGTTCGAAAAAACAACAACAACGGAGGCTTCAAGCTCATGCCTCCATAAATGTTAAAGCTATTGAAGATGTTGAAAATAAATTATCAGGATACTTATTAACATTGTCTAATAGTCTAACCGAAATAGTTTCTTGTGACGTGCACACTAGCACCGCCATTGAGCGGAGCCGGTTTAGGGCGAGGAGCGCCAGTACGGATTAGCAAAAGGTACCGCGAAGAACGCAGCGGACGCCAGCTCTGAGGAAACCTTCCAGTGGTGGTTGCACCCTAGGTAGGTCATTGATGATCCCCCGCATAGCGGCGATCCTAACCATTGAGACTCGTATGCTTTGCCGGGGTGGCGCCGAAGTGGTAGCGGGTCGTAGTAAGGCAATTCCACCCCTCCTTGTGAGGTCAACTTAGTGGGAGGCATCCTCGACTTTCTGTCTTAGATGCCCAGGTGGCCGCTTCAGAAGCGACCGCTCCGGGGGGTGGTTTCCCAGCTGTCAACGTCCTTTTCTGGGGGAGGGGGGCCAGATAGCTGGGAGGGTCTTCCAGGAAGACCCATGAAGAGCACTAGGCTCGGGGCTTCTGATTTTCTTCCACATGTAGGATCTTGTGACGTGCAAATAAAATAGTAAGCTTTCATCAAAAGGAAAAAAAATGAAACATTGTGTGAGATTATCTAATACCTATAATTTTATTGTAATAACAAACATACTGGGAAAAAAATATTTCACCGACCTTACTTAATAATTAAATAGCGATAAGCGCAAACGATTTTCTTTCTTTAAAACTTTCAATCTCCCAAACATATAGGAATAAAATTAACCTTGACCTGGTCAATCTACGGAATCAGGTTTATAAAGAATGTTGTAATTAAATTCATAGTTTCTTCTTTTTTTTTAATGGCTTAATTAAACAAATTATAGACTCTGTCAAAAATATTAGGGTTTTTATTGTTGAAAGGTGTATGTTCCGGTGTGGGGCGGGGGGAGCGGGGTGATAGTTGTTGTCCAGTAGTGACGTGCCTGTTTCGCCGAAGTGGTTGGTTGGTTCGAGGCATCGTCTCAAGTGGCGCCGCCCCAACTCCACCCCCGGGCGCCTTTCATTTGTTGAGAACCACAAGTCATTCTCTCAGGAAATAATTGTATGTTTGTTGGATTGGTCACCTTGTCGGGTTATTTAGGTCACCTTGGTCAGGATGCAGTGAGATTCAAGGTCGAGGGATTTTGTGTTAGACTCCAGCATCAAATGGCCAGAACACCAAAAACGGTAAATCCACCGAACCAAAAAAATCTAGTGAAATTAAATAGATATTTTCAAGAATCATTTCAAACATCTATTTTTAGCCTTTATGCAACAGGCGGATAGAGTTCTATTTGATTTTTCCCTTTGAAAGTTGTAGTATTACATTGGTTGTAAATGCCCGCCAATAGAGGATGGGTCAATTATATATGTCAGCATTGATATCAGAGCAACCGTTATAGGAATATACTCAGCACGAAATATTTGTTTCGTTGAACCCATCAAATTTTAATAGCTTGTAAAATATGTTGAAGAAATGGCGGGAAGCTAGATGATTTTAGCAGCGTTGTTAAAAAAATATAATTTTTTTTATCAGTATGCCCGTCATAAGTGTTCCGTTACTAGCGAAAGGACCATCAAAATACTCAAACACCAAAGGAAACTATCACACACCACCGGACACCATTAAACACCACTGGATACCATTATACACCACGGGACACCATCACACACCACTGGATACCATTACACACCACCCGGACACTACCACACACCCCCGGACACCATCACACACCTCCAGACACCATCACACACCTCTGGACACCATCACACACCACTGGATACCATTACACACAACCCGGACACTACCACACACCCCCAGACACCATCAAACACCTCAGACACCATCAAACACCTCAGACACCATTACACACCACTGGATACCATTACACACAACCGGACAGCATTATACACCAATGGAACCACAATTATGCATTCCAAGAAAGATAAACCATTGTTATACATTTTCAGCTCTATCCCAAGAGAGTGTGGGGGGCGGGGTAATATTGGTTCAAGGGTCGCTCCCAGCGTCCGAGAGGAATCTTGTCCTGGGCGGCACCGAGTCTTTACGTCACGTGACTATTATTCTGTCATTATCTGGTGGCTAAGCAGATGTAGAGACGCTTTGAAAGAGAAAATACCTTGTATATTTAAACACGGCTTCGTGAAGTAAGAATGACCCCTCTAGTTGTACACGAATCTGTCTTGGTTTTAGCCAATCGTGTCATTAAATTATGGAATGCTTGATTTATTCACACCAGTGTAGATAAGGCAAAGAGGGGTGAGGGGAGTTAGCAGATAACTCTATTAAGAGGAGCTTTTATTTATGTCCGTTTATCTTGTATGTGTATACCGTTGTTGTGTATTTGTATATCGTTGTGTGTGTATACCGTTGTTGTGTATTTGTATATCGTTGCTATGTAAGTGTATACCGTTGTTATGTAAGTGTATACCGTTGTTGTGTATGTGTATACCGTTGTTGTGTAAGTGTATATCGTTGTTTTGTAAGTGTATACCGTTGTTGTGTAAGTGTATACCGTTGTTCTTTAAGTGTATACCGTTGCTGTGTAGGTGTATACCGTTGCTGTGTAAGTGTATACCGTTGCTGTGTAAGTATATACCGTTGCTGTGTAGGTGAATACCGTTGTTATGTAAGTGTATACCATTGTTGTGTATGTGTATACCGTTGTTATGTAAGTGTATACCGTTGTTGTGTAAGTGTATACCTTTGTAATGTATGTGTATACCGTTGTTGTGTATGTGTATACCGTTGTTGTGTAAGTGTATACCATTGTTATGTAAGTTTATACCGTTGTTGTGTATGTGTATACCGTTGTTATGTAAGTGTATACCGTTGTTGTGTAAGTGTATACCGTTGTTGTGTAAGTGTATACCGTTGTTGTGTAGGTGTATACCTTTGATGTGTAAGTGTATACCGTTGTTATGTAAATGTATACCGTTGTTATGTAAGTGTATACCGTTGTTATGTAATTGTATACCGTTGCTGTGTAAGTGTATACCGTTGTTGTGTAAGTGTATACCGTAGTTATGCAAGTGTATACCGTTGTTGTGTAAGTGTATACCGTTGTTGTGTAAGTGTATACCGTTGTTGTGTAAGTGTATACCGTTGTTGTGTAAGTGTATACCGTTGTTGTGTAAGTGTATACCGTTGTTATGTAAGTGTATACCGTTGTTATGTAATTGTATACCGTTGCTGTGTAAGTGTATACCGTTGTTGTGTTAATGTAAACGGTTAGAAAAAAGATTATCCCCGCAACGCCAGCTGTTCACGAAAAACGTTTTCCTAGATAGGTTACGAGAGTATTTTATTTCAGAATTTTTGTTTACATAATTTATTTTAACATAAATACTTACTGGTGTCACAAAACTAAATTAATGACATCATTAGCAGTGTCGCCTCGGATAATTTCTATTTTAGTTCTTAAGCAGGAAACAATATTTTAGATGCTTATTATTAGTGTCAACCAAAGGCGTATCACGAAGACACTTGGAAAGAATTAGAAACTGATCCCCATGATGCGTGCTACACGCGTGCCAAACTCTACACACACACGCACACACACCCACACACACACTCACACACACTCACACACAATGCTAATCCTCTTTCATCACCAATTTTTATTTTTGCTTACCTGAAATAGATGTGGATAAGCACCCACCCCACAAGTAAACGGCGTATCCGCCTCTGTCAACTACCAAGTTATAGTTTTTACGCAGATGAACTAAGTGGACATCAAGCACACCAAATGGGATCAGGTGATATCGATCAGAGTGTCCTCGGCTAATACGCCTAAAGGCAGTGACTCTCAAAATGGATTTTTTCGACACGACCTAGCTCCAGATCTGTTCAGTTGACGAGACCAGTGTCTAGTGTCTTGAATCTTGTGTTTGAAAATTCATTAATGACAGAAACGATATTTTTTTTATTTACGGTTCCCACATTTTATCCGGTATGCCACAGTAAAGTTGTCAAAGGGGGCCCTGTAGCCCGTGATGAGAACCACTGGGGCTCTATTCTAATTCGTTCGGCCATCTCATGGTCATAGCACTGATGTCCTTAGTAGCACCATGCCACACAACGGATGTCACAGAATTCAGTTTATCCAGGATTCAAGTGCAGCTGAGAATTGTGACGTCATGACTGTGTCGCAATACACTCGCAACTTTGACTTTCAAGGGAGCGAACATCCATCTGCTGGGCTTATATTTATATAGAAGACCACAAGGGAAGAAACGGCTATGTGACATTTTGGAAATTTTTTAGTTAACCTCTGTATCTGATAGAGGATCAAAAATTGTATGCTCTGAATTAGGTTTTATGAAAAACCTATGTCCCTGACCCTATTAAAAATTCAAATCTGTTTAGTTAATTTCTAAGAAAACTCTATAATTTTGAACATTAAAACTTGAATATCTCAAAAGCACAAAAATGTGACATAGCAGTTTCTTCCCTTGAGCTCTTCTAATTATATATATGCCAGTGCGACATTGTGTTTGCGGACGGGGTTACCGGATACAATTTTTTTTTAAATCCGGCCGAAGCCGAAGACGGATTCGTAAAAAAGGCTGGATTCCGGATTTGCCGGAGCTATTATAAATATATATATTTTATGGCTCTACCGGCCAGACGGATTTTATAAAGTGAAATTGTGCCGGAGCCGAAGCCGGATTTGTAAAAATGGCCATATTCCGGATTTACCGGAGCCGGATCCGAAATCCGGTACACCCCCAGTTTGTGGCTGCGTGCGTGCGTGTGTGTGTGCGTGCGTGCGAGCGTGCGTGCGTGTTTGTGTGGGTGCTTGGGTAGGTGCGTGCGCGTGTGTGAGAGAGAGAGTGTGAGTGTGTGTGTGTGTATGTGTGTATGTGTGAAGTGTGAACGATCAATTGACGTCTCATCTAGACTCTCACTAACCAATGTGATTGATTGTAATGTATCCTTGTTCTCTGTTAATAACGAAAGTCACCTCAAGCGTCATGCAATATAATTAGGGCTGTTATCGATTAATTTAAATTTAATCGTTAACTTTTGAAAAATTATCGACTAATTAATCGATAATATCGATTAAAGCCAAAAATAGAAATTTATGACGTCATTAAACTGAACATTTCTCATCGACATTGAAAATTAAGAATATTTTGAACTAAATTTTCTGACAATGTGTTGATCCTTGATCGGATGTTTGTGCTGAAAGTGGTACGTCCGTGGGAGAAGTTTGTACGTAAAAAAATATATAAATTATTATTAATTATTAATAATTAATTATTTTTAATAAACAATTTTTTAAATATTATAAATATTTTCTTTCATTTTAATCGAATTTTTATCGATTAATCGATAAATTAATCGTTAATTTCCGCAGCCCTAAATATAATGTTCGGTAATTGTTGATCCCTCTCATTGCAATTAGGACATTAATAGTTAATTTTTCCATTTCCATTTAAAATTTTAAATGTATTTTTTTTTGTATTGAAAATAAGTTTTTTTGTTGTTTTTTTTAATTTTGGAAGGCTCTGACGTCGGGAATTTCGGTCCCAATTTTTTTAAAATGAGAATTATAAATTGAATTCATTGTCTCAACTATTCCAGTCCGTCTTTCCCTTTCAACTCAAACAAACAATACACGTCATTTCCGGTCGCCGTCCAAACCTCCAAGGTCTGAGCCATGGTCACATATCCGGAAGTTGATGTCAGAACCCACCGCCAGCAAAATGTTTCCTTTCTGATTACCCAACGAATTGATCAAAGTACGAGACTTATCTCTGGCGCTAATTGTCCAAATTTCGACCTGTTTGATGGTAGTGTGAAGAATTTGATTAAACGTGTTAATTTATAATCGAAACATTTCGAAAAAAATGACCATTGTTGCGTTTTAAACAATAAGAAGAATAAATTAGTTGTTTTTATCAACATTCCTTGCATACAGTAGAACCAACTAACTAATATTCTTTCGTTTTAGAGATTATTCTCTTAAATACCCGGCAAGTATCTTGACAACCTGATCCGTAGGTTGAGTTTTAGGGTTGCCAGATGGCTGTCTTAAAAATACCGGACACTAATGTCCAAAATTTGTCAACGGGCGGCACAAGTAGCCATATTCAAATATAAAATGTCGGGTATTGCTTCAATTTTTTTCACTGGAGCATTAACGATAATACCGGACAGTCAGGTATGTACAAAACCGGACATCTGACAACCCTAGTTGGGTATTGTGATTAAACAACTTGACAACCCGCTCCATCGGTTAGGTAGTGCCATTAAACAACTTGACAACCCGCTCCATCGGTTAGGTAGTGCCATTAAACAACTTGACAACCCGCTCCATCGGTTAGGTAGTGCCATTAAACAACTTGACAACCCGCTCCATCGGTTAGGTAGTGCCATTAAACAACTTGACAACCCGCTCCATCGGTTAGGTAGTGCCATTCAATATCTAAGAGCGACAATCGCCTGCGAGTTTGTCTATCGCGGAGCAAGAATTCAATAGATGAGCTCCTATTTCTTCGGGAAAGCTGCAGCACTACATGCTAGGAGGATGTATAGCAACGTGGTAATGAAACATAACGCAATTAGTTCTAACCTGAAAATACAAGACAAAGATAATCTAATACAACGCTCAGGTAGATATCGAGATAAAAAATACTTTTCTTATTCCGTCTGCAGGGACAAACACAAACAAATTCTCGTTCTTCCCGTCTGAGATTTGGACGTGGAATGGGTTGCCTGATCAAACCAGGAAAACCAACTCTATATCAACATTCAAAACTCCAATAAAAATGCAAGACTAGACATAAACCATGGCTAAGCGTAGGACACAATAATCTTCTGTATAGAAGGAGAGTCTGTAACAGATAAGATAAGATAAGATAAGAAATATAAGATAAGATAAGATTCTGTAAATTAGCCTGCTGCAACAAGAGGTGGGTAAGGCAAGGTGGTGGTTTCAATTGAGTCACCAAACTCGGGTACTGGCGACTCATCACCACTGACCTGGTCGTTCAGAGCACAAGTAAGTCTGTCAATCAGCCTCCTCCGTGTGATGTCTCAAACGTTTGAACTCCATCGGCCATTAAATTAACTTCAGATAATGCAGAAATATCTGATGACTTGAGACAACGACGTCCCAGTCTTTGGTCAGTTGGATTGCTGTTTGACAAGACTAAGCATCAGAAATTAAAGTTATTAATATTACACATTGTTAACAATGCAATTTCAACTCGTGTTCATTGAGATTAAATTTACTTATATTAATTAATATTAGCACAGCAAAAAAAAAGATCTCGTCCTAAATTCCTTCAAAAAGTCTTTACCCAATCGAGGGTGGCCGAAGTTAAATTTCGTCTGAAGTAACTTTGGTGCCCGCCAATGTTCCCGCTAAGGTTCCTTGGTCTGTGTGCAAATTTTAAAAAATCGTGTGTGCAAAGTTGCACATGATCCATTTTTTTGTGTGCAATATTTTACAATATTTGCTGCGCGGTAATTCTAAAATACTGCGCAGCGACGGTGATATTTCTGAGCGGCCGCGCAGCATAAAGGGAAGATTGGTGCCCGACATCCCTCGCCCCTTCACACGAAAATATCACAGCAAATTATAACCTCACACAAAGTTCACTATCTAATAACCTCACACAAAGTTCACTATCTAATAACCTCACACAAAGTTCACTATCTAATAACCTCACACAAACACAGTTCACTATCTAATAACCTCACACAAACACAGTTCACTATCTAATAACCTCACACAAACACAGTTCACTATCTAATAACCTCACACAAACACAGTTCACTATCTAATAACCTCACACAAACACAGTTCGCTATCTAATAACCTCACACAAACACTGTTCACTATCTAATAACCTCACACAAACACAGTTCACTATCTAATAACCTCACACAAACACAGTTCACTATCTAATAACCTCACACAAACACAGTTCACTATCTAATAACCTCACACAAACACAGTTCAATATCTAATAACCTCACACAAACACAGTTCACTATCTAATAACCTCACACAAACACAGTTCACTATCTAATAACCTCACACAAACACAGTTCACTATCTAATAACCTCACACAAACACAGTTCACTATCTAATAACCTCACACAAAGTTCACTATCTAATAACCTCACACAAACACAGTTCATTATCTAATAACCTGACACAAACACAGTTCACTATCTAATAACCTCATACAAAGTTCACTATCTAATAACCTCACACAAACACAGTTCATTATCTAATAACCTCACACAAACACTGTTCACTATCTAATAACCTCACACAAACACAGTTCACTATCTAATAACCTCACATAAACACAGTTCACTATCTAATAACCTCACACAAACACAGTTCACTATCTAATAACCACACACAAACACAGTTCACTATCTAATAACCTCACACAAACAAAGTTCACTATCTAATAACCTCACACAAACAAAGTTCACTATCTGTCCGCTGTAAACCAATCATCCTCTGGTGTGATGATTTCCTTGTTTTTACCCAACGTTTCAAAAATAGGCATCGTTTTAAGCCTTGGTCTCCGGCCGAAGACCACGCGAGCTTGCAATAAACTAGGCCGCATTTAAACACCATTTATCCCTCGTCGAGTGCTCGGGTAATACCAGCACAATCGCCTCGCTCTGCGACTCATTAAGCCCGTACACCAGGAGGCCCCGATACAAATCTGTGGAAAGGGAATTAATTGCTACTTTGTGTTTCTTTCTGGTAATTCCTGTTTTGATCGTGCGGGAATTTCCGGTGAATTCTAAAATTGGAAAAGTCATCCATTTAGAAAATGGTGCGTAGCCTGCGGGCCGAAACCGACTAGATTAAAATGACCCGAGTTTGCTATTTTGGGGATAAATGGTTTGGATATCGATTGTTATGTCATAGATATAAATACCGTATCATCTTTTGGTGGGAAAATAGCTATTTCTTGTTTGTAAACCTCGAATTCTTTTGTTTACTTTTTTTTCTTGGGTTTAATTCGAGACAAAGACAGAAATATTATTGGTTAGCCAATTATTAAAAATTTGTTGTGTTATAATAGCTAATGGATGTTGTTATGGATGTTGTTATGGATGTTGTTATGGATGTTGTTATGGATGTTGTTATGGATGTTGTTATGGATGTTGTTATGGATGTTGTTATGGATGTTGTTATGGATGTTGTTATGGATGTTGTTATGGATGTTGTTATGGATGCTGTTATGGATGCTGTTATGGATGTTGTTATGGATGTTGTTATGGATGTTGTTATGGATGTTGTTATGGATGTTGTTATGGATGTTGTTATGGATGTTGTTATGGATGTTGTTATGGATGTTGTTATGGATGCTGTTATGGATGTTGTTATGGATGCTGTTATGGATGCTGTTATGGATGTTGTTATGGATGTTGTTATGGATGTTGTTATGGATGTTGTTATGGATGTTGTTATGGATGTTGTTATGGATGTTGTTATGGATGTTGTTATGGATGTTGTTATGGATGTTGTTATGGATGTTGTTATGGATGTTGTTATGGATGCTGTTATGGATGCTGTTATGGATGTTGTTATGGATGTTGTTATGGATGTTTTTATGGATGTTGTTATGGATGTTGTTATGGATGTTGTTATGGATGTTGTTATGGATGTTGTTATGGATGCTGTTATGGATGCTGTTATGGATGTTGTTATGGATGTTGTTATGGATGTTGTTATGGATGTTGTTATGGATGTTGTTATGGATGCTGTTATGGATGTTGTTATGGATGTTGTTATGGATGTTGTTATGGATGTTGTTATGGATGTTGTTATGGATGTTGTTATGGATGTTGTTATGGATGCTGTTATGGATGTTGTTATGGATGTTGTTATGGATGTTTTTATGGATGTTGTTATGGATGTTGTTATGGATGTTGTTATGGATGTTGTTATGGATGCTGTTATGGATGCTGTTATGGATGTTGTTATGGATGTTGTTATGGATGTTGTTATGGATGTTGTTATGGATGTTGTTATGGATGCTGTTATGGATGTTGTTATGGATGTTTTTATGGTTGATGTTATGGATGTTGTTATGGTTGATGTTATGGATGCTGTTATGGTTGATGTTATGGATGTTGTTATGGATGTTGTTATGGATGTTGTTATGTATGTTGTTATGGATGTTGTTATGGATGTTGTTATGGATGCTGTTATGGATGTTGTTATGGATGTTTTTATGGTTGATGTTATGGATGTTGTTATGGTTGATGTTATGGATGCTGTTATGGTTGATGTTATGGATGTTGTTATGGATGTTGTTATGGATGTTGTTATGTATGTTGTTATGGATGCTGTTATGGATGTTGTTATGGATGCTGTTATGGATGCTGTTATGGATGTTGTTATGGTTGATGTTATGGATGTTGTTATGGTTGATGTTATGGATGATGTTATGGTTGATGTTATGGATGTTTGTTATGGATGTTGTTATGGATGTTTTTATGGTTGATGTTATGGATGTTGTTATGGTTGATGTTATGGATGCTGTTATGGTTGATGTTATGGATGTTGTTATGGAAGTTGTTATGGATGTTGTTATGGATGTTGTTATGGATGTTGTTATGGATGTTGTTATGGTTGATGTTATGGATGCTGTTATGGATGCTGTTATGGTTGATGTTATGGATGCTGTTATGGTTGATGTTATGGATGTTGTTATGAGTGCGATACGGAAAAGCTGACTTTGTGGAATCAAAACGGGATCTTAATTGACAATGTCGAAATATATGTGAGTCGCTCTCCACACATACACGCAGACTGTCACGCGCACGCAGATACACACACACATACGCGCACATCCACCCATTACCTAAATGCACAGGCTGTCAACAATAATAAATAGACGTTTGAAAAAAAAAGATATTGAAGCAGTTAACGTCTTACCCATAAACCCACACGATGTACTTGCGATTAAAAAGAAAATCTTGGAAAATACTGAGAATTAGTTAAAACATTGCGTCTTACATTTTTAACGCTTCGTGCCTGTAATTTGATTTTAAGTATTGAATAAGGTATGAGAGGACATGAAAAAGACGCAAGAAAACAATTAACGTATCAGCAAATGTCTTCTCCGACGAACAAAATAAGACCCGAAATGATGTACTGAAATACAGTAAGACTTATCTGCAGTGTGTAGCAAGAAAAACCAAGAAGAGGAATACTATTCTATAACTTTTTTTGTACTTAGTCGAATTGCAGTACGATCCCCCTTTATGGTCACACATATAACCCAACTTTATGATCGACCTTTATGAACACACTTTATAACCCCACTTTATGATCGACCTTTATGAACACACTTTATAACCCCACTTTATGATCGACCTTTATGAACACACTTTATAACCCCACTTTATAATCCCACTTTTTGACCCGCTTTATAATCCCACTTTATAATCACTTTATGACCCCACTTTATAATCCCACTTTTTTATCCCACTTTTTGACAACACTTTAGGACCCCACTTTATAATCCCGCTTTATCACGACTATAAAGCAAGATTATTTTTTCTAACGAACTGAAATTTCTGTTTGCAGATTGATACCCCCACAAGCCACACCTGAAGTATTTTAGACAAGTGACCTACCTATATGGCGGTTCACGGTCAAGGTCATCATGTCAGGCGTGCTCACAAGACGGAAACCCGGGGAGGTAGGGGTGGCGGTCAGGTACACAGCCTGCGCTAAGTCCGAGTTCCAGGCCGATGATGACGTCGACAGCGACCACGAGCAGGTCACCATAGTCGAGGAGGAGGAGGCCAAGGAGGGCGACGACGAGGACGACGACAACTACACCGGAAGGGGCAGCACAGGCGGGAGCAGCAGCGCCGGGGGAGAGACCAACTTCCGCCTCTCCAGGGACTCCGATCCGCCGCCGAGGAGGCTGGGCGCCGGGGGTGAGCGGGTGGGGTGCCGACACAACAACGAACACTATAACGACATCGAGGTGGATGAGAACGAGGACGACTACGACCAGAGGCGGGGGCGCGGCGGAGGAGGTGGGGGCGTGAGAGACGGCCCGCAAGGGAGGGGAGCCCCCTCGGCGACCTCCTTGTTTCTGACGCGGTCCCAGGTCCAGACGGTGGTGACGGCCAACGGTCCGAGGCACCCGCCCCCTGGCACCATCTTCAGCCCCCAGTCCAGCTCGACGGACAGAGTCAAGCTCATAGGCGAAAGGTAAGACGGACTTCACTGATTTAGTCATTGGCGAAAGGTAAGACGGACTTCACTGATTTAGTCATAGGTGAAATGTAAGACGGACTTTACTGGTTAAGTCACAGGTGATATGTAAGGCGGATTTCGTTGGTTTAGTCATAGGTTAAAAGTAAGACGGACTTCATTGATTTAGCCATAGGTGACAGGTAAGACGGAATTCATTATATAGTCATAGTTGACAGGTAAGACGGAATTCATTATATAGTCACAGGTGAAAGGTAAGACGGACTTCATTGGTTTAGTCATAGATGCAAGGTAAGACGGACTTCATTGATTTAGCCATAGGTGACAGGTAAGACGGAATTCATTATTTAGTCATAGATGCAAGGTAAGACGGACTTCATTATTTAGTCATAGATGCAAGGTAAGACGGACTTCATTATTTAGTCATAGATGCAAGGTAAGACGGACTTCATTATTTAGTCATAGATGCAAGGTAAGACAGACTTCATTATTTAGTCATAGATGCAAGATAAGACAGACTTCATTATTTAGTACGCTATTTTTACGTAGATCAACCACCAATACTTTCCCGACGGCGCCATATTTACTCTAATGTTAACAGTAAAATAACAGTTTTTCCTGTTAAATTCTATGTTTGTTTTTTTTTAAATTTAACCACTTGATATTTTGTTCCAATTCGGCCAAGTGCGAAATGTAATTTACCTTTTTGCCTTTTAAGTAGAATTTAATATACCTAGTCTCCTTCAAGTTAACAAATGAAGATGGACTCTCAGACTAGACATTGGCTCTCAGAGAAGACGGTGAGCTCTCAGAGTGGACATTGGCTCTCATATTGGACATTGGCTCTCAGAGTAGACAGTGAGCTCTCAGAGTGGACTCTGTCTCTCAGAGTGGACATTGGCTCTCAGATTGGACATTGGCTCTCAGATTGGACATTGGCTCTCAGATTGGACATTGGCTCTCAGATTGGACATTGGCTCTCAGAGTGGACATTGGCTCTCAGATTGGACATTGGCTCTCAGAGTGGACATTGGCTCTCAGATTGGACATTGGCTCTCAGAGTGGACATTGGCTCTCAGATTGGACATTGGCTCTCAGATTGGACATTGTCTCTCAGATTGGACATTGGCTCTCAGATTGGACATTGGCTCTCAGATTGGACATTGGCTCTCAGATTGGACATTGGCTCTCAGAGTGGACATTGGCTCTCAGATTGGACATTGGCTCTCAGATTGGACATTGGCTCTCAGATTGGACATTGGCTCTCAGATTGGACATTGGCTCTCAGATTGGACATTGGCTCTCAGATTGGACATTGGCTCTCAGATTGGACATTGGCTCTCAGATTGGACATTGGCTCTCAGATTGGACATTGGCTCTCAGAGTGGACATTGGCTCTCAGATTGGACATTGGCTCTCAGAGTGGACATTGGCTCTCAGATTGGACATTGGCTCTCAGAGTGGACATTGGCTCTCAGATTGGACATTGCTCTCAGAGTGGACATTGGCTCTCAGATTGGACATTGGCTCTCAGAGTGGACATTGGCTCTCAGAGTGGACATTGGCTCTCAGATTGGACATTGGCTCTCAGAGTGGACATTGGCTCTCAGAGTGGACATTGGCTCTAAGAGTAGACATTGGCTCTCAGAGTGGACTCTGGCTCTCAGAGTGGACATTGGCTCTCAGAGTGGACATTGGCTCTCAGAGTGGACAGTGAGCTCTCAGAACGGACCCTGGCTCTCAGAGTGGACACTGGCTCTCAGATTGGACATTGGCTCTCAGAGTGGACAGAGTGCTCTAGTGTTGATCTCGGAACCTGAAATTGTTCTTCCCGCGCACATACAGACAGCGTTAAAAGATCTTTTCTTAAAGAAGTTGCTTTAAAAGAAATTTTTCATCTTAGCTCTTTTGGGTAAACTACCCATCCGTTTTAAATTTGAGGATGCGGTATAAAGGACGCACTTGGCGAATGCACGGCCTTCACCTTAACCCGCGCGTCTGTCCAACCGGAAGCTGTCACTGTTGATCAGTAAAGGCGTCTACCGAGGCGTACCGCAAACATTACCAGATTATTTGGTACTTCCGTTATTACCATTTCCGGGACTTGGTTTCAGGGGCGTACTAGAGAATCATGCTAGCGTCGCTGACATTGGGTGAAATCCGTTTCTTTGGGAAGAGTGAAACAAAGAGGAGGGGGCCCTTTTTAGCTTTGCACCAAAAATGTGTTGCAAACTCTTGACTTTATTTTGAGACCAACTGGTTGGGAGGTGGGGCAGCTGCGTATTCATGCTTTAACGCAGCGAGGTCTGGGGGTAAGGAAATGAAAAATATGTAGATGTATTGTTTCACAATCATACAGTGACTTATGGTTTAGATTTCGAGATGTGTTGTTTCTAGGGCTGGTACTGATTTTTAAAAAAAATGTTGTTCGAATAATCGGGAAAAATTTAATCGATTAATTATATTTGTATAACTCATATATAAATCCCGTTAGGTCACGCTTCATTTATTCGCGAAATCGGTTAAGTCGCAGTAGGGCTACAAACGATTAATTTATATTTAATCGTTAACTTTTGAAAAATTAACGATTAATTAATTGTTAATTTCGATTAAAACCAAAAATTATAATTTATGATGTCATAAGTAACACTTATTAAACGTTCGTGTTGAAAATCTAAATAAACACTGGGAATGTCTCCTTTATGTCATCTTTTAACCAACTACGCAAAAAGACAAGTGTGTTGACATTTATTTGGTTCAAGTGATGAGCGGGTCTAATTGACAATATAACCAGCCGAGCTGAAACAATCATTCACATGGAACTGAGGTAAACTGGTATGCACAAAACGGTCTTGGCAAGGAATGACATTATCGGATATCGGGGTTCATTAAAACTAAGTTTCCACCATTGTAGAGGGTTAATGGATTCAGGAAATTTCATCTCCATTTTGTAACGCAGTAATTCATCAGAAGAGCTGTCGTCATTTTCTGTCTCTGAGTCAGACTCCATTACTGCCATTAGCTTAATACGCTTTTTAATTTGGTTTGATAAGTAGGCGAAGTGTTAGAACCATGGTAGGAAAACTTTATCAACATTTTGAACGTTCCCGTCAGTCAATAGTTAAAAACCAAAATGTTCGTGTAATCGTCAGGAAATTTATGGTTTATCAGCTTCAATTTTTTTTCCCATAATTTTGAAGTGAGTGGTCGATTAATCGTTAAAAAATAATTTTATCGTTAACATTTTTTAACGATGAATCGAGAAATTAATAGTTAATTTCCGCAGCCCTATTTTATATATATATATATATATATATATAATATATATATATATATATATATATATATATATATATATATATATATATATATATATATATATACATGTATATATATATACACACACTCACAGAGAGAGAGAGAGAGAGAGAGAGAGAGAGAGAGAGAGAGAGAGAGAGAGAGAGAGAGAGAGAGAGAGGAGAGAGAGAGAGAGAGAGAGAGAGAGAGAGAGAGAGAGAGAGAGAGAGAGAGAGAGAGAGAGAGAGAGAGAGAGAGAGAGAGAGAGAGAGCTAGAAAGAGAGGTGAAGTCACATCTCTACACAGTAAGAAAAAACATATTTTAGTGATTGAAGACGTCAGAGTATTTCCCAGAACATCTAACTGACAGGTCATTGTCTAATCTCTGGTTTTACCCTTTTATAACTCCATTATGCGCGAGGCCTTCCGGTGCCATCTCTTACAATGTTATTGATGCTAATGTCTCATTTTTTGCCCTACTTGTTTTATTTATGCTAGAGTCGTCGCTAGGGACTGGGAATAGTCAGAAAATTTATATCGACATAACAAAAGCTTTTTAAGCTGAAATGTGGCGCTTTCCGAAAATCAAGCACTTACATTTAGCGTTTAAAAGGGATATGGTACCATTGGACAAATCGATCTTTCTGGGGCCCCCCAAAGGGCCCCCGTTTGTACAATAAGACTAAGAGTAAGAAGAACAGGGGCTGTGTACAAATGGTGCTAAATTGTTGCTAGAAGTTTAGAACAACATAACTCGTAGAAGGACATGGCATCAATTTCAATATTCTAAACAATTCTTCTAATACAATAACGTTTTCATTTTGTTTCTCTTTAATTTGAAATTTTGAAGGAAACAATTGATCCTGATGAGAACGAAAATGAAATATTTATCGACAGCTGCTAACAAAATATGTTCTACATCAGAGCTCAGAGCTCCCAGACGGAGAAACGCTCCAGAACTTTACGTTCATCAATAACTTGGTGGTGCTCTTATAGTTGGTGCTGCTAAACATCTAGATTATTCTAGACACTATTTATGTCCAAATAACTGTTTAAAATCCTGTTCCATAAGAACACCAAAAGTATTTAAACTACTCGGAGTGTACATTTTAAAAAGTTTTTAAATATTTTTTTTATGTCCCTTATATTAAGTTCACCGTCTTGTATGTCTCTTTGGTCAAACCCGCGAAAAAACAAAAGTCATAGATGACCCACTTCCCATGTTCCTATCGAGCAAACATTTTGCACATAGACTCGTGTCACCTAACAATGCATTGTATCAAAAATTCCCGTCGATCGAATGTAACGAAATTAAATTAATGAATTTTTAGTTTATCTCTATGTAACTCCATGTAGCCGTCTGCTATTGTTTACATCCACGTGTCACTGGAGATAACTCCAGTCACCGATGACCACATCTCGTGTTTGACAGCAAGGTGAGTTCAGTCACGCTCAGTCAGTAAATGTTTGTCGCGCTATGCGTATTATATTGAACACAGTCAATACTTTTAGTTATGTCTCATATATAAGGAATTAAAAGTCAAAAACTTTGTTTTTACGGGTTATTTAATTAGTTTATCTCTATGTATCTCCATGTAGCATGTGCAGCCGTCTGCTATTGTTGACCTCCAGGGGTCACTGGAGATTCACTCGAGCCCTCGATGTCACAGGGGTCTGTCGCGCGGTGCGTGTTATATGGAACATATCAATACGTTTAGTTATATTTCATATATAAGGGATTTATAGTCAAAAACTTTGTTTTTACGGGTTGTTTTCATTTAATGTTTACATTTTACATCATTCTTTCTTTTATTTTTTTTTCTTTGCTGCCAATTTGAATCTCTATTCTCTTGAATATCGCTCTGTGAGTACTTAAAAAAAATTCGTTCAATTAAAATTATCATACATTTTTTTTAATTTTAAATTTAATGTAAACAAGGGGAAAGCCAAACAGACAACGCCACCGGCGGCAAGTTGCGTTTATTTCTCTCAGCAATTAGTCGTCCAAATAGTCGCTGGTCACATTGTAATGACATCGCGGGCGTATCACACGCGAGGGCGCCATTACCGGAACGTGCCTCATCTGGACTAGCGACCCCACCCCCCCCACCCCTCCCCACAACCTCATACCCTGGACCTGTACAAAGTCGGTCTTAATTGTAAGTGTCGTTTTAGGCTTGATAGCGCACCGCGTCTGCAGCATCGCGTTATTGATTCACCCCCCACCCGCTTTTTTACGTCATAGTGGTGCGGGGGGTGGGGGGGGGTTAGAGGTATCTAGAGGGGGGTAGGGTGGTTGTAGGGCCACTATTTCAATATTGGGCACTGGAGGAACTTATTGGGGCAGAGAATTAAATAGATGTACGAGATGGGAAATTTAAAAAAAAAGTGAGCCGTATTAACTGCTAAAAAAAATTTTTGGTCAAAATTATTTTCTAAAAAGGAGAGAAACAATGAATGAACAGCCAAAGTGATAATGAAGGGAAAAATACCAGATGACCAATTAACATTTTGGTTTAAAACAAAAGTCAATGTGTACATTAAGCTGATCAGCCATTGGTTGAATCCGAGGCAACGTCCGGTTAGATGGTGTTGCAGGTCCGGCAATCTACCTTCGGTGACGTCGTGGGCTTAGGGCGAGGCGATGGATGCGGTGCACAAACTTTGACCAACTGGTGACATTCGCTTTTAGTTGTCACATTCACGACTGGATGGTTCTAGTTGTCACATTCACGTCTGGATGGCTTCAGTTGTCTCATTCCCGTCTGGATGGTTTTAATTGTCACATTCACGTCTGGATGGTTTTAATTGTCACATTCACGTCTGGATGGTTTTAATTGTCACAATCACGTCTGGATGGTTCTAGTTGTCACATTCACGTCTGGATGGTTCTAGTTGTCACATTCACGTCTGGATGGTTCTAGTTGTCACATTCACGTCTGGATGGTTTTAGTTGTCACATTCACGTCTGGATGGTTCTAGTTGTCACATTCACGTCTGGATGGCTTCAGTTGTCTCATTCCCGTCTGGATGGTTTTAATTGTCACATTCACGTCTGGATGTTTTGGTAGTCACATTCACGTCTGGATGGTTTTAGTTGTCACATTCACGTCTGGATGGTTCTAGTTGTCACATTCACGTCTGGATGGTTCTAGTTGTCACATTCACGTCTGGATGGTTTTAATTGTCACATTCACGTCTGGATGTTTTGGTAGTCACATTCACGTCTGGATGGTTTTAGTTGTCACATTCACGTCTGGATGGTTCTAGTTGTCACATTCACGTCTGGATGGCTTCAGTTGTCTCATTCCCGTCTGGATGGTTTTAATTGTCACATTCACGTCTGGATGGCTTTAATTGTCACATTCACGTCTGGATGTTTTGGTAGTCACATTCACGTCTGGATGGTTTTAGTTGTCACATTAACGTCTGGATGGTTCTAGTTGTCACATTCACGCATGGATGGTTCTAGTTGTCACATTCACGTCTGGATGGCTTCAGTTGTCTCATTCCCGTCTGGATGGTTTTAATTGTCACATTCACGTCTGGATGGTTTTAGTTGTCACATTCACGTCTGGATGGCTTCAGTTGTCTCATTCCCGTCTGGATGGTTTTAATTGTCACATTCACGTCTGGATGGTTCTAGTTGTCACATTCACGCATGGATGGTTCTAGTTGTCACATTCACGTCTGGATGGCTTCAGTTGTCTCATTCCCGTCTGGATGGTTCTAGTTGTCACATTACCGTCTGGATGGTTTTAATTGTCACATTCACGCCTGAATTGTTCTAGTTTTCACATTCACGTCTTGATGGTTTTAATTGTCACATTCCCGTCTGGATTGTTCTAATTGTCACATTCACGTCAGGATGGCTTCAGTTGTCCCATTCCCGTCTGGATGGTTCTAGTTGTCACATTCACGTCTGGATGGCTTTAGTTGTCACATTCATGCCTGGATGGTTCTAGTTGTCACATTCACTTCTGGATGGTTTTAATTGTCACATTCACGTCTGGATGGTATTTATTGTCACATTCACGCCTGGATGGTTCTAGTTGTCACATTCCCATCTGGATGGTTATAATTGTCACACTCACGTCTGGATTGTTCTAATTGTCACATTCCCGTCTGGGTGGTTCTAGTTGTCACATTCCCACAGTCGATGGGCGCTTCATAATCGATTGACGACTGTTATTGATTTGTAATTACCGCCAACCAGAATTTTTGTGGTTTGCTGCCTCTGCCTGAGTTAACTTGTTGAGCGACTTGTGCGGGAGACACATTCTATGAGTTTGACCAAGGGCACAACACAACAGTGATGCTTATCGCCGGAAGTCCGTCGGAATAAATAACTTATGATCTATGATTTGCAATAATTTTTGTGAAAAGGCAATGTGTCTGTGATCCTAGCAAAGTTGTTAAAATTTCCTTTTTTTTCGCAGTTTGATTCAAATTCTTCTAATTCCTTAATTATGACTTTTTTTATGACTCAATAATAACTCTACATTATTTTGACTACGTGATTATGGATCTGTGACAGCGACTCGTTTTACAGCTTCGTAACTATGGATTCGTGCCCGTGACTCTGCTTTACTCAAATAAACATAAGTTCATGACATGACTCAGTCAGTGATGATGACTCCGTGTTTACGACTCCGTTTCCTCGAGTGAATGTCAACTTTTCCGACTTAGAGGTGATTAAACGAGTGTTTTATTGGTTTTTTAAAAAAAAATATTCCACGGATCCCCTGTACTGTCAACTCTAACACGTGCCACGCAGACGCACAAGTCAGGCGGGTTTCAACCAATGAGTGGGACCTAAGCCCCTAGACGGGAACCTATCATGGCCAGCGGTAATGCCTTAATGGAGGTATCCATTCAGTTTACTTAAGTCGGATATAAAAAAAAATTACCCCGCCTGACTCCCCCCCCCCGCCCCCTGGCGACAGGATATAACGATGAAACCCTAGCACATGCTTTTCGGCGCCCGTACTCAGGAGGAGGAAAGTGGCGGCACAGCGCGCCACCCGGGGGCTGTTGTTGACTTGATGACACCACGACGTGATGGCGTCCATTAGAAGAAACAGCCCGTGACAAGGTGAGACTGGCACTGGCTGTTAAAACAATCGTTGCGTGCTGGACTCGCGGATTGTTTCGTAAAGTGAGGTACGTTTCGTTTGTTAAATAGGTTCTGGTTTTCAACAAGCTTCCCCCAGCCCCCCCCCATCTCTACTTTTTTTTTAAAAAAAGGTGAAAGAAAATAAGAAAAGAGACTCAATTTTAGTTGTGATGTTTTTGGTAACGGTCAATCGATCCTTTTAACTTCAAGGTATCACAATGTTCATGATTTGAGTATCTAAAGAAATTCAACATCTGTACAGGGTGGCTCAAAAAAAGTGGGACCGTCTTGTATAATTTCAAATAATGATTTTTTTTTAAACTGTTTTCTACAAAACATCAAGTAAATTGTTGCCAAATGTTAATTTATATAAAATCAGAATTCAAATTCAATGTGTCCTCCTCGGTTCTCAAAAGTTTTTTCTAAACGTCTTCGCCACTGGTCAATGCTCTTGTTTATAAACCGCTGAGACAAATGTTGCCAATCTTCAACAATGGCCAATTTCAGTTGTTCTATTGTTGCAAATTTACGACGAAAGTTAACGAAATAATGACGTCATGCGTTGAGTTAGTAAGTAAGAATAATTTTACTGTTTGAAAACCGCTCAAAACATAATTTTATATATATTGCACAAGATTGCTGTAGGCGGTCGCACTTTTTTGGGCCACCCTGTATATTATACACACTTTGGGTAACATTTTTTTTTAAAAATTGCTTGTGATAAAATAAACATTTCATTACTGGAGTTATAACTCATTAGGCAGACTTCTACCTTGTACTTGTATTGATATCTTTTTTCAGCGTCTGTACTTAAGACAACATTTTCGCTTTTTAAGATAGTAGCGTCTCCTTCCTTCGGCAGAATTTTCATTACTTTAGATATACTAATCCACACAGACTTTTTCATAACTTCACACAGACTTTTCATAACTTCACACAGACTTTTCATAACTTCACACAGACTTTTCATAACTTCACACTGACTTTTCATAACTTCACACTGACTTTTCATAACTTCACACTGACTTTTCATAACTTCACGCTGACTTTTCATAACTTCAACTAAACTTTTCATAACCTAAGACAGAATTTTCAGAACTTCAGACAGACTTATTTTAATTTCAGACAGACCAATAATTTCAGACAGACTTTTCATGACTTCAGACAGACCTATCACAACTTCAGACAGACTTATCGCTGCTGAAGATATGTCCATAAGGTCGGCCAAATAAAAAAGCTCGGCCACAATAAGTGATGAACGGACCACGTGACACATTGGCTATTCCCCTGGTCAGTCTAGCGGTCCCCCACCTTCTACCGACACTGAACGGCTTTTAGCGCCTTTTACACAATAAGCCCTGGGTGCCAAGGACGCCATAGAGTTGTCATGGTAATGGGGGCGAGAAGGGAGAGAGAGAGAGATAAAACGACGGTTCTAAAAATATAGGTTTTTTTTCAAAGACAAAATTGTGATATTTCTATTTAGATGTTGAACAAATATTTGAATTATTGAAATAGATAAACAACAGATGGCATGAGTTTAACTGTAAGATTCATGAATCCAGCGAGATATGATGTTATCATACCTAAAATATAATATAGCGATAAATGATGTCATCATACTACAATATATTCTATAAATGAAATAAAAATGAAAATTTTTAGTTACCGTATATACTCGTTCGCAAGCCGACCTTTTTTGGACAAAATCTAGGGGGGAAAGTGTGTGTGTGGGGTCGGCTTATGAGCGGGTCATGTGATTTCTGCATGGATATTGAATATCGGTGTTGTTATTGTAGATTATCAATGTCCTTTTCTACATTCTACAAGATTCGACTGCTCTATCAGAAGCTATAATATATTATTAAAAATCAGCACTTACCTTATTTAATCATTTTATTTATTTTTGTGAACGTTTTAATAAATTGTTTTACAAATTTTGTTTTCAACCACGGATTTTAATGTACGCGCTTTCGTCACTGTTTAACAAATAATTTTTTTAAATAAATATTGGTAACTCTTGCTTAACAAAGGGCAGAAAGACAAAGATAGGCAGTACAAAGTAAACAATCATAATGACCGATTTAGCTTGTAGTTTTAAAAAATATGTACCATTTTTTTAAAGCTGTCCTATTATTTATTTATTTGGGGGTCGGCTTGCGATCGGGTTATACACTTTTATTACTTTTCCCTTTCAAAAGTGGGGGGGGGGTCGGCTTATGAACGAACGGGCTATAGAACGAGTATATAAGGTAGTTTAATTTTAGACTCAATGATCCAGGATCAGAAAACGTTATACACTTCACACTCCACATGCCAGCAAAATGTAAGGACCGCTTGTCCAATATCACCCTCCCCTCCCCCCCCCCACCAACTGTTATAGAAACAATTGTAAGTAACAGACTTCTCAAGTTGATAGTGTGGGACCTCTTGGGACGTCTGGCCCCACTGTCCCATAGTGTCTGGCGATGGTCAAATATAAAATGTGAGGGTATGATGTAAGAGTCGCTCCATTCATTAAACTGTAACTGTCTACAGACGTGTTCGGTGGGGGGTGGGGGGGGGGTAAAGTTCGAGGACATTATGGCTTTCTTAATGGTTTTGTTTACCCTACAGTGTTTTCGTTGTCTGTTAGCAAGGACACATTTTGTGGGAAAACCAAAAATCAAGTTGGGACTTTCAAAATAATTTTAGCGTCCATATCTCTATATACATAAAAATCAAAGTATGTCTGTGTGTGTGTGTGCATGTCCTTAATAGCTGACTAAACCATTCACCCGATCGTCATGAAACTTTTCGAGATGGTTGAGTATGCTCCCGGGATGGTAACTGGCTACTTGTTTTTTCTCAATTTAACACTCATGGGGTACCGGGGGGCCCATAATGTCATGTTTTGCTTATATGAGCTATATAAAAATTAGTTTAAGCGTTAGCTACTGTGTTAATTGATGGATCTTAACTAAACTTAGTATATACAAACTTGACAGCCAATATTAAAATACTAAATGGCAATAAACTCCTAACGACCTTTCCTTCGGGCCTGGGGGCCCAAAATGACTTTTTTCATAAACTTTTAAGAATTTATTCACCATTCATTTATTAACGATCTTGAAAAATAATGATAAATGGATCCATTATTATCCATATTTAAATGAACAGGTGTTTTGAACTTTATATCTTGCACAGAATAGGCCCTGGGGCCCTTAGTGTCGTTTTTTGCTTTTATGCGCTATATAAAATTTAGTTTATGGGTTAGCTATTAAGTAAATGAATGGATCTCAACCAAACTTGGCATCCCATATTAAAATACTTAAGGGCGCTGAACTTTTAACGTCTATTTGTTTGGGGCCGTGGGCCCCAAATGTCGTTTTTCCTAAATGTTAAAGATATTTTTCCCATTCACTTTTTAACGAACTTGAGAAATATATCCATGATGAAACTGAATTAAAATGAACAAGTTTTTTAAATTGAAATCTTGCACCGATTGGGCGTGGGGGCCCCTTAATGTGTTTTTCCCCATTTTAGCTTTATAAAAATTAGTTTAAGCGTTAGATAATGAGAAAATAAATTGATCATGACCAAACTTAGTATATAAAAACATTGGCGCCTATATTAAATTACTATAGGGCACTGAACTCCTAATGTCCATTCCCTCGGAGCTGGGGGCCCCAAATGTTTTTTTACTGAAAGTTAATAATTGTATTCCCTATTCAATTTTACACGATTTTGAGAAATATGGTTTGCGTACAATGGCAATAAAAAATATAAATTATCACTCATTTTGGGGCCGGGGCCCTTAATATCGTTTCTTCTTTTGTAAACTTTTAAATTATTAATTTATCTATCTATATATTATAAAACTCAAAGTATGTCTGTGGGTGTGTGTGTGCGTGCGTGCGTGCATGCATGCCCTTTATAGCGGACTAAACTATTCACCGATCATCATGAAACTTTTCGAGACTGTTGAGTATGCTCCCGGGATGGTAACTGTCTACTTTCTTTTCTAAATTTAATAAATTATCACTCATTTTGGCCCCGGGGACCTTAATATCTTTTCTTCTTTTATAAGCTTGGTAATTATTAAATTATTTATCCGTTTCCTATGAAAATTGGATTATTATTTTTTTGCACACTTCCGCGAAGGTTTCTGGCATAATTGTTGGTAAAACGCACCACTCATTGGTTTCTTTAAATTTATTCATGTTCACTGAGATCGTTGCAACGCACGACGGGTCTGCTGCTAGTCATCTATAAAAAGCAACATAGAGGCTACAAATCTTTACTTAGTGAGCGATATTGAGTTGTTGTGTTTTTATTTGAATTAACTGATGTAATCATTCAATATTTTTGTTTTAAATTCCTTACTGCGCTTTGGGATGCAACGCTCTAACCATGACGACTCCTTTCTTGATGAAACATCAAATTTGATCATGAAGATCACAGGAGATCTCCCCCAAATGACATCATTTAATTTAAGGATTTTTATTTTTTAAATTATCCCTTTTTTCTGATTTCAAAATTGATAATTTATTTGTTTCCCCGCGCATAGATACATTCTGTGAAATTTTGAATTTTTTAAAACAAAAACCTCAGCTGTTGCACCCTGTTGCTCTTCTTTGTGATTGTTGTTTCGTCTCCAATATCACAGAACTTTTTCACATGTATACATTGAAGAATCGGAATAAAATTTCCCTGATATGCTTCCTCTATAACCTAAACTTCTCATGCATAAATTTTCTTTTTATTTACCCCCAAATTTTTTTTTAAAAACAGGAAGTAAATGTTTAATGTCGTGCTATTTTTAGGCTACTAACAACAAGTTGAAATATTTTGTTGGTTTTTGTTTTGTTCGAGGTTAACGGTTCTTGTTTAGAGTGTTGTATCACCAATGGTCTAAATGGGACAGTGGTCTAAACGTGACATTGGTCTAAATGTGATATTGGTCTAAATGTAGCATTGGTCTAAATATGGCATTGGTCAAATTTGACATTTGCCTAAATGTGACATCGGTTCGAATGTGGTATTGGTCCAAATGGGACATTCGTCTAAATGTGGCGTTGGTCTAAATGTGGCATTGGTCTAAATGTGGCATTGGTCCGAATTTGACGTTTGCCTAAATGTCACATTGGTCTGCATATGTCCTTGGTAAATTTGTCATTGGTCCGAATGTGGTATTGTTCAAAATGTGACATTGGTTTTAATGTGACAATGCTTTAAATGTGACACTGGATATTTGAATCGCCTTCAACGGAGTGCATCTAATCAAACACAGCAGTTATTTTTTTTTAAATGATTCCTAATTCTGTTCAACATTTTTCAAGTTTACTTTGTACTCCAGCCTTCTGCTCGACACGTGACCTTGAGATCTTTGACCACCCGATAGAATGACTGCTAGCTGTATTCCACCAGTTAACAATATCGATCGCTGCTCTATTTTTCAGCCTAGTCATTTCTGTAATCTCTGCACTCTATTTGAAATTTAGACCGTGTTCAGGAAGTGATACTAGAAGGTCGTTGCTGTCCACTTCAATATTTTGGGACATTTTTTTTTAAAAAATCAATATCATTCTCTTAATTAAGGCTCAAACTTGTCTGTTTAATATATCAATCAATATTAGTTTTAAAATCAATATCATTCTCTTAATTAAGGCTGAAACTTGTCTGTTTAATATATCAATCAATATTAGTTTTAAAATCAATATCATTCTCTTAATTAAGGCTGAAACTTGTCTGTTTAATATATCAATCAATATTAGTTTTTAAAAAAAATATATGTACATTAAGATTTAATAGTTAAAACTTTTTATTGGGCCATTTCAAAATAAAACTAAAACACTTCTATTTTCTGGGCGTGTCTGGTAAACTATCTAAGATTGAAATGAGAATCAACCCATTCACAATGGAAATCACGAAAAAAGCGACCGGCGTCAAGGTGATGAATCTAACAGAATACAATCATCAAAATCTTGTGTTTTAAGGATAATTGAAAGAAAAAAAAGTTTTCATAATCCACGGGGTTTTCTGTGTCAGTCAGTAAACCCCAAGCGGACGCAGTGTTCGGATTGAACGGAATGGGGAAGTGTAACATTACTTGCGGTTGACTTCAGAATCACATGACTCACTGCACTTTTAAGTGCAGACATCAACCGTATTGACCAGTTCTCCTGACGTCCAGCATTTGTGAGACTTGTCACGGAAAAGGTGACTTGGGAGTTTAGAAATTGTGGAACATTGAAGTAGCAGAAGACATTCCCAAAAATGAGTCTTTTGTAATGACGTCGACAGAAATTTCTGAACGATCTCACACTTCATCTAGACCAGGGGTCGGGAAACTTTTTTGTTGAGAGAGCCATCAACACTAAATAATTTGAAAAGTAATTCTGTGAGTGCCATACATTATGGTTAAAACTAAAAATTCAAGTAAATGTGTGCATTTTGTGTAAATTCAACACTAAAAGTACAATAATTATGTCTCTGAATTATTTTTAGTAACATTGTTATGCTGTTTTTTTTTAAATATACAATTAAAATCTAGACCAAAGGAGTCTGAATAAACGTTTTAATAATGTAACATTAGTCCGAGAGCCATAGGCAGCTACCATAGAGCCACATCTGGCTCGCGAGCCATGGTTTCCCGACCCCTGCTCAAGACTCTAGAGTGAGGTCATTTAAACTGTATCCGCTTGTGCGTATTTGTAATTTGATAACTTTTAAATTTGAATATGATTTAATTTGAATGCATCAATGTTGGCGAATTGTGCGTATAAAGTTGTTGTTGTTGTTTTGTTTTTTTTGGGGGGGGCGGGGGACAAAATTAACTTAAAGTTGAAATACGACAAATGGTTATGTCTTAAATTTTAACAGCTAACATTAAGTTTAGTGTCCTTACTGAATCTTTTGTTTACCCTTGATTGTCCTACCAATATCTTTGATAGTCCTGCCGATATCTTTGATAGTCCTACCAAAATTTTGATTGTCCCACCAACATCTTTGATTGTCCTGCCGATTTGTTTATAGTCTTACCAATATGTTTGATTGTCCAACCAATATGTTTGATTGTCCAACCAATATGTTTGATTGTCCTGCCAATATGTTTGATTGTCCTGCCAATATGTTTGATTGTCCAACCAATATGTTTGATTGTCCAACCAATATGTTTGATTGTCCTGCCAATATGTTTGATTGTCCAACCAATATGTTTGATTGTCCAACCAATATGTTTGATTGTCCAACCAATATGTTTGATTGTCCAACCAATATGTTTGATTGTCCTGCCAATATGTTTGATTGTCCCACCAACATCTTTGATTGTCCTGCCGATTTGTTTATAGTCTTACCAATATGTTTGATTGTCCTACCAATATGTTTGATTGTCCGGCCAATATGTTTGTTTACAGTTTTATTGTCCTGCCAATATGTTTGATTGTCCTACCAATATGTTTGATTGTTCTCCCAATATGTTTTATTTTCCGGCCAATATGTTTTATTGTCCGGCCAATATGTTTGATTGTCCGGCCAAAAATGTTTGATTGTCCGACCAATATGTTTGATTGTCCGGCCAATATGTTTATATCGCTTTCTCTGATCACTCCCTCTCTCCCCTCCCCTTATAACATCGCGTTTTCATTTTGTACTTCTGATCCGACCCGCCGGCACATTTAACACAGTTGTGTGAGACACCCACCTTTTATTACAGTAATTTGGCGTGATACGGTAAACTGCTAAAAGCGGACTCTCAGTTGACAAATTGTTCTATAGGACATAATCCCCTGGCACCACCCACGAGGTTTATTTCTGGCCCGCGTGGGGTTATAAAACGAACAAACGTGATTTTTATCTCCGAGATTTTGGCGTGCAGACTGCAGGGCCCCTGGTCGGGCGGGCGGATTGCTGACATACGGGCTAGGAAATAGAATTTAAAACTTGGGCCGGCTTCACCGCGACGGACGGATGGACGGTTCTACTATGTATCCTTTCACTGACGTGACCACGTCCGACTTTCTCCCCGCAATGTTCCACGAACCCAAGAGACAGGTCGCTGTTGGGTGACGGTTCTTTGCGTTAGTTACAAAAATTTTCCGAACACTTTTTGGGAAGATCGTTACTTCTATTCAAAGGTGAAAGCACAGGCATTCAAAGATGAAGGTAACAGGCATTCAAACTTGGGCTCATCTGTGATTGTTTTGATTTCATATTATATATTTCAGGTCACGAATAATAATAATAATAAATTGGTAATTTTTATAGCGCTGTATCCCAGCAAGGAGCCGGGCTCACAGCGCTTTACATGGAGATAATAACATACATATAATAATTAAATAAACATTCTTCTCATAATAACCACATAAATGACAGTACGTTACACATGAGCTACGTTTATCATTTTTAAAAAAATGTTGTTTCTTTAATTTTGAAAATAAATTTTGAAAAGATGCGTCTTAAGTGCAGTCTTGAAGGACTTGGTAGAGGAAATACTCCGGATGTGTAATAGTTGGGAATTCCATCGTTTGGCTGCACAAAAATAGAATGACCTTTCGCAAAATGTTTTAGTTCGTGTCTTAGGAACACAGCGAATGCGCGTGTCTGCAGAAGAGCGTAGCTGACGACTTGGTGAGTAGACCGACAGAAGCTCAGTAAGATAGGAAGGGCGTGAGTCAGAAAAGAAGTTGTAACAGAGAACGGCAAGTTTGTAATCAATTCGGGCTTGTATAGGTATAGCCAACGAAGTGAGTAAATTAGTAAAGTAAATTAGAAGTAAAGTAGTAGAATAAAATCAAGTCGTCGGTAACATCGGTGTCTCGAAGAGTTGACAGATAAAACTACTTGTTGTTGCTTTCATACGGAGGTGCCAATAACACGGAGACAAGAGAGAAGCAATTAGTTTTAATGGCTTCATTAAACAGTCCGTTTTATCATTCCTTTCAAAACGATTCGCTGTTTGGAAGTCCATGCAAGAATCAAAGGCGACACTGCTGTCTCGACGGAAATCTGTTAAAGTCTTTATGTATTATTGAAAGATCGCCAGGTTGCAGGCGACTACTTAACCTTAATGATGGATATTAAATTGACCAATCCCATGTCTACCATTGACTGCGCACCTAAATGGTTAATTTAACTAAGTGATTCTTTTACAAAATAGTCTGAGATCATTTGAAATTTTTTAGGTCTATACAGATCTAAGTCAGAAACGCAATGAAATCTTGGAGTGGATGAATAATATCCACACAAAAAAAGGAATTTGTGTTAAGACAAGTTACGGAGAACTAACGAGAACAATATTTCTAAATCTGACGATCTCTGCTTACTTCCACTGCCGACCCACTGCCAGATCCACTGCCAGACCCACTGCAAGACCCACTGCCGGACCCAATGCTGGACCCACTTCCGGACCCACTGCCAGACCCACTGCTGGACCCACTGCCGGACCCACTTCCGGACCCACTGCCAGTCCCAATGCCAGACCTACTGCCAGACCCACTGCAAGACCCACTGCCAGACCCAATGGCGGACCCACTGTCAGATCCACTGTCAAACTGTTTCCAGACACACAAAAATCAAGTCAACAAATTGTTACTAAAGGATATCATCTTCTTGAACTGACACTTGGCAGCATTTAGTAATTATAATTATCAATTGTTTAAAATTTACTGGATTTTGATATATCAGTCAAATAATTGTTGTCAATTGTTTTCCTTCTAGTCTGTTGTTTGTTAAAGAAAGTGTGTATATCAACCCACAACTCCATTTATTGATATATTTATTTATATGTGTATGTACTTATATGAAGTGCGATTAAGACAAACATCAATCCTAGTTTTAAAAAAGGTTAAGTAACTTTGCAAAGTTCTAATAAAACTAGCGTATCACCAGTCAATAACTGACGGAAGTTTTCAAAATAAATACACATCAGATTAAAAAATAACGTAATACAGAATTTTAATTTATTTTATTTATTTTTATTTGATTCATTTATTATCATATTGAAAAAATTTATGCGGAACGTTCGAAAAGTGTTATTTTTGGTGCAGCACTATTAAACAAAATCGATCGCAGCGCCACCTAACAGCACTACAAATTTCGCAGCGCCACCTAACGGCATTATAATTACATCCATAAATACAGGCAACGGGAATTGTGTATATTGATTATTAAAAAGTATTAAGACACAATTAAATTTATGAGAGAAACGGACCAAGATACTCATAGAATATAGTTCAAAGTCATTAGTGAAAACTAAAAAGTATTGTAAATAAATACAAATTGATGTTATAGCTTATATTTTCACAAGTGTATCACCAGTCAAAAATGACGGAAGTTTTAAAAAATAAATACACATCAGATTAAACAATTACGTAATTCAGAACTTTCATTTATTTTATTTATTTTTATTTTATTCATTTATTTCCCTATTGAACGATTTTATGCGGACGTTCAAAAAGAGTTATTTTTTGGTGCAGTAATTTGGTGCGCTGCTTTCTAAAAATTAGTAGCGTCACGGACAGGACAGACGGGATGTGACATCAGTGGCGTCACTAGGAGGGTGCGGGGGCGGGCGGGACGCCCCGGGTGTCACCCATCAGAGGGTGACACCCAAGCCTAAAATTTACTGTGCACGATTTTATGTCAGAAAAAAAAAGAAGACACATTTTTTTCATCTAGAAAGAAATTGAGAAATACAATGAAAACTTATTAATAAAATAAAATATGAGTTAACGGCAATAATAAAGCGAATCCACAACCTGCCATAAAACTAATTAGGAAAAAAAAGGGGGGGGGGAAGCCGCACAATAAAAAAAAGGCTGGAGATAAAAGAAGCGGTGTCTTTTGTTTTAGAAGAAAATCCAACATACTGGGCTTTGACATACCGACACACGGAGTCAGCCCGTGAGACCAATCCCAACTCACTACTTCCTCCATGACAGTTGAGGGTGGGGGGGAGAGCGGAATAAGATTTTCCTCCAAAAAATAAATAGATAGGTTTTCTTTGTTTTGTTTTTTATTTATAGGAAAATTAGGTGTTTAATGTGTTTGAGTTATTATTATTTTAATTTATAATTATTAAACATGCATATCTATGTTAATGTAATGTACTCTAAGAAACATGATTTCGTATTTTTCTTGAGTATAGGTACTTTTTAAAATAACCTTTAACACTAAATTAATTTCACATAAAAACATTTCAGTCTTTTCGATTTAGTATGAAACGATTTTCACTGATAGATCGCGTGATGCGTACGTTCGGCAGCCGAAGTAAAGTTGATTTTGAATGACGCGATCAGAACCGCACCTGCAGCGACGAATTTTTAACGTTGAAAACAGTCTGAGGGGGGTGACTTATTGCCGCTGGGATATTGTCCATGTTTCAATCTATCATAGCACAAATTGTGAAAGGTGTATCGTGAGACAATTCTGTAGGTATTACAAAATAACAAGGTCCTAACTCAATATAGGTCTATCAAACATCACATAGAACATTATTCTAGGGGAGCGAATGTTGGGAACAATGTCCTGTAAATAATAAATTTTGGCACATGTATGTCATTAAAGAGCGCACGATGAAATTGAATGAAATTGTTTTTAAACACAAACGAATCGTGTAATGAAAACAATAGATTTGAGCTTTATTATTAAACAAATACAAAGCTCAACATTACACCTTTCACAATTTGTGCTATCCCAGCGTTTTTAAAATCAGAACAACTTGGAATTTCAGTAGAGAACAGACCCAGGTTGAAGAAAAGGGTGACAGGTGCGAAACAAGCGATGCTGGACTAACTCTGCAAGAAGAAAACAAAAGGTCGATGTTTGAGTGTATTGATCGTTTCCATTCTGAACTCCAGATCAGATCAAGTGCAATCAAGGAAGTAGCAACCATGTTAGAGGCTGTTCAAGCCAAAAGATTGATATCTGCCACTGAAGAAGAATTACTAAAGTCCATTCCAAGGTTGTCCACTTTCTATGATGAGTTGTCAGAGGCATGGCCGTCTTAACGCATAGGCCCATTGGGCATTTGCCCGGGGGCCCACGAGCATAGGGGCCCCATGGGAAGATTTTTATTTATATATATTATGTATAATTATGTTTCATTCTTGGGGAGGAGGGCCCAACACTATTTCTTTGCCCGGGGGCCCAAACTGGTGTACAGACGGCTCTGGTCAGAGGAAGAGCTTTTATTAGAAATACCTAGGCTGAGAAGGCACATGAAGGCAGCAGAGATCGATCTCAAAGAGGCTGAAGACTGGTCCGTACTTGACGTTTTGAAATGTGTAGCTGAATGGGACTTCATAGAAACTCTCCCCTATCTCACACGGAGTTTACGATTATTTGTTACAATCTGTGTGTCTGTGGCTTCATGTCAAAGGAGTTTTTCAAAGCTAAAGCTTATAAATAATTATTTGCCATCTACAATGGGGCAGTCAAGGCTTTCTGGTCTTTCTATGTTATCCATTGAGGGTGATTTGGCACAAGAAATAGATTTCGATGACGTAATTAACACGTTTTCAGTTTTAAGGCCAGAAAAGCTAAATTCGGATTTTTAAAATATATTTAATGACATAGTACTTTGAATTATTACATATTATTATGATAGTTGCTGACTTTGCAAACCCAAAACAGAACGGTTACAACCTTACCTCATTTGAAGTTGTACTGTAATGGTTGGTAATGTAATCTATTTTTGGTAATGTAATGTAATTGTTGTAAATTTTAATGGAACGCAATGTAGATGCAAGTTTGTGAAATTTGAAAATATTACAGTTATTTAACCGTATTACTTAAAATTACTAATTTTAAGTTAAAATAAAAATTGAAAATTAATTTTTTTCTATTTAGTTCTTCGTTTTTAAATGTTACAATATTTTACCTATCGACTTTAAATTTAACTTTTCTCCAAATGCCTTTGTAACAAACATTTGATCTATATTTTCAAACGTTACTAAAGAATCTGTGTGTTCCCGGTATTTGGCAGACTCGAGGAGATTTATGGGGCAAGTCGTGTGTGGGGGGGGGTGACACCAAGAGCTACCGCCCCGGGTGACACCAACCCTAGTGACGCCTCTGCGTGACATACATTGCAAATTTTGTATATTGATGTTTTTCATGTAATCGCTTATCTCCGTTCAAATGTAGCTTTTTTTTCTCCCTTAAAAATTCTCTTTTCGTTTAAATTTTTTTTTAAAAATAATATAATTGTTGAAAGAGGACTATTTCAATCAACTGAAAAAAATAGTTTTAAGTTTTTTATTTGAACTTTTCATGCCAGACACTGACATATCGTTGACGATTTGTTGAAACCCCCAAACTCTAACACTCAAACTCTAACACTCCAACTCTAACACTCCAACTCTAACACTCCAACTCTAACACTCTAACTCTAACTTTCAAACTCTAACTTTCAAACTCTAACACTCTAACACTCAAACTCTAACACTCCGACTCACTGTAAACATGATAGAGCTTGAAAAGCTTCTGGGAGTGTTTCACAAGGCTAAACAACTTGCAGATTACAGCTCTGACCAGAGTCCGTCTCAGTTTTATTCAAGACAAACATTGGGAGGGCAGTACCGTCTCCTTCGTTGAATGGTCGTACTAACCCCGCCTTAACCCCACCCCACCCCCATACCCGATCCCTTAGACAGCATGGTCAACAAGACAGCTCGGACGTCGTCTTTCACCGCTGGCCAACTTTGGCGCCATATTTTATTGATTGATTTAATTTTAGTGTGGGTTATTCAAACATTTGTAATGGTCATGTGGGTTTAGTGACGCAGCGACTGTTAGCGCCGATGATAAAAGTTAGTGCCGATGATAATAGTTAGTGCCGATGATAAAAGTTAGTGCCGATGATAGAAGTTAGTGCCGATGATAAAAGTTAGTGCCGATGATAATAGTTAGTGCCGATGATAAAAGTTAGTGACGATGATAAAAGTTAGCGCCGATGATAAAAGTTAGTCCCGATGATAAAAGTTAGTGCCGATGATAAAAGTTAGTGCCGATGATAAAAGTTAGTGCCGATGATAAAAGTCAGTGCCTATGATAAAAGTTAGTGCCGATTATAAAAGTTAGTGACGATGATAAATGTTAGCGACGATGATAAAAGTTAGCGCCGATGATAAAAATTAGCGCCGATGATAAAAGTTAGTGCCGATGATAAAAGTTAGCGCCGATGATAAAAGTTAGTGCCGATGATAAAAGTTAGCGCCGATGATAAAAGTTAGCGCCGATGATAAAAGTTAGTGCCGATGATAAAAGTTAGTGCCGATGATAAAAGTTAGTGCCGATGATAAAAGTTAGTGCCGATGATAAAAGTTAGTGCCGATGATAAAAGTTAGCGCCGATGATAAAAGTTAGTGCCGATGATAAAAGTTAGTGACGATGATAAAAGTTAGTGCCGATGATAAAAGTTAGTGCTGATGATAAAAGTTAGTGCCGATGATAAAAGTTAGCGCCGATGATAAAAGTTAGTGCCGATGATAAAAGTTAGTGACGATGATAAAAGTTAGTGACGATGATAAAAGTTAGTGCCTATGATAAAAGTTAGTGACGATGATAAAAGTTAGTGACGATGATAAAAGTTAGCGCCGATGATAAAAGTTAGTGCCGATGATAAAGGTTAGCGCCGATGATACAAGTTAGTGCCTATGATAAAAGTTAGTGCCGATGATAAAAGTTAGTGACGATGATAAAAGTTAGTGCCTATGATAAAAGTTAGCGCCGATGATAAAAGTTAGTGCCGATGATAAAAGTTAGTGACGATGATAAAAGTTAGTGACGATGAAAAATTTGGTGCCCAGAACGAAATTATCCCACTTGAATTTGTTCAGATTTTCCCGCCACTTCCAGTTTAAAAAAAAACAAAAACATTAAATATAAGAAAAAGGTATAGGTGGTAACACATTTAATCATGAAACGTGTTCATAAAGAAATTTTTAAACAATTTTTTATAGGCCATGAATAATGATTAGGAGGTTTCAAAAAGTCTTTAAATTGTAAACGTTTTTTTCTTCCTCATAGTTTGCTTTGCCATCAATCGATCCTTTACCGAGCTAATAGTAATGCGTCATTATTCAAAAGCCAATGTTTGATATTTCCTTACGACTGTCCTTTCATATTATAATTTTTTTTAAAAACGTAAAAAAACCAAGTTTTTCACTATAAATCCTTTATGTACTAGACGTAACTAAAAGAATGTTCATTATAATACGCAGCGCAAGACCATCCAACAATACAAAATTGTAGTTGTGTCGTAAAACATGTTTAATATAATGCGCACCGATCAGGAATATGTTTATAAAAAGACACTCTATCTCAAAAAATAACATGATACATAGAGAAAAAAAAGAGATAAATAAAAGAATCTAAAATATCAATAATTTAATTACGGTACATGCGATCGATCTGAAATTTTGATACTTTGTTTTTATCATCGGTACGAAACTGCCTGCAAAATTTCAGCTCGCTAGCTTACGAGGAAGTGGGTTAAATATCGATCCAAAGTTTTGGCCACAAGAAATCAAGCAAGCAATCAAGCAACCAGACACCACGAGTTAATTAATATAAAGGATTTAAAAATGAAACATGTTTACATTGAGAAGACAATGAGCAGTTTTCCTAAAATGAATTATAATGCAATCCACATTAATGTGTATTTTTAAATGAATAATGAGCAATATTGGAATGTTGATGCCCCATAAGTTTTGCTTATACAAATTCTTGCATTTAAAAAAAGGGAAATTTAAAAACAAAAAAATTGTCACCTTAATGTCCCCGTGGCTTTTGAAGTTCTTTCCTTAATTTTTTTAAAAAATATTTAAATCATTTGTTTTATTGATTGCATTATTTTTGTTTTATTAAAAGGTGTGCATTATATATATAAAAAAAATTAAAAATTAAAAAAGCTCCAAAACGGTTCAGTACTTTCCTTCGTGTTGATAAAAGCATCAAGTGTCACGTCTGATATGTAGTTTTATAAATGATAATGTCTTTATGGTCCAATTTTTAAAAAACATATTTAAACATTTCTATTCATAATTTTTTAGCGCCAAACCAGTTTTTATTTAATTGGTTCTACAATTCTAGACCTGCTATTATCCCTTTAAATTGAGCGGCCAAACCAGTTTTTATTTAATTGGTTCTACAATTCTAGACCAGCTATTATCCCTTTAAATTGAGCGGCCAAACCAGTTTTTAATTTAATTCGTTCTACAATTCTAGACCAGCTATTATCCCTTTAAATTGCGCGGCCAAACCAACGTTCTATATATTACTTTATGGCTAATTGTTTTGTTTGTTTTTAAATATATATTACATCTCCACATCCCCGCAGGTTGAGCTCCAGCGACAAAATCAGCTTGTCCTCTCCCATCTACTCCAGCAAAGTGATCGAGCAGAAGGCGAAGTCAACCTCCAAACAAAGTCTCCTTGACCTCTTTAGCAGCAGGCTGGATAGGGTCAAGGCCAACCGGAAGCGCTTCTCCCTGGCGCAGGCGTCGCTTATGAAAAAGCCTCGGCCGAGTGATGGGAACATTATCGCTCACACGACCAGAAATCAGAGGCGGCAGCGGCGGAAGGAGATCAAGCGCGACTTCGGCCGGAAAAGCATCAAGGGCGACAGCCGCATCGAGACCACCGCCTCGGTGAGCTCGGACCGCGACGGCTGCAACTGGACGTTCGTGTTCGACCCCTCCGGCCGACTCTGCTACTGGTGGTCAAGCGTGGTGAGCGTGGCCTTCCTCTACAACTTCTGGGTGCTCATCTACAGGTTCGCCTTCCAGGAGATCAACTCCAACAACATCGCCATCTGGTTCACGCTCGACTACTCCGCCGACCTGCTGTACATACTGGACATCGCGTTCCACTTCCGGTCCGGGTACCTGGAAGACGGTGTCCTGCAGACGGACCCCACCAAGCTCCGGATCCACTACATGAACACGACCATGTTCTATATCGATTGCTTGTGCTTGCTGCCCATCGACTTCCTCTACCTGAGCATCGGCTTCTGCTCCATCCTGCGGTGCTTCCGCCTCGTCAAGGTCTACCGCTTCTGGTCGTTCCTCGACCGCACCGAGCGGCACACCAACTACCCCAACGTCATCAGGACGGCCACCCTCATCCACTACCTTCTCGCATTGTTCCACTGGAACGCGTGCCTGTATTTCATCCTGGCGTCCAGGATGGAAAAGGTCCCTCAGAACTGGACGTTTCCCAAGGATAGGCACGACACGCTGCTGCAGTACCTTAACGCGCTCTACTGGAGCGTGCGGACGCTGACGACCATCGGAGACCCGCCCTCCCCCAAGTCCCTCCCGGAGTACCTGTTCGTCATTTTTGAGCTGCTGTTCGCCTTGTTGTTATTCGCCACAGTCCTCGGACACATTGCAAACATCGTCACGAATGTCAGCGCGGCCAGGAAAGAGTTTCAAGGTGAGTGCGTCTTTTCTTTCAATCAACTTTTACGTCATTATCTCTTGTAAATCAGGTCAACAGCTTTATTATAGTTTTAATTTTATTCATGATTATTTTTATTGTTTTTGTTTATAGTAAGCGCGGAGGAATACACTTTTGTTGTTTATTTTTTTATTGTTGTTATTTCTTATTTAGATTACATAATTTTTCTCAGTGGTGCATTCTTTCGGAATATTGTTTCAGACATAAAGCCAGTAGTGATTTTTAATTTTACCATAATTTTCTTGTGTCCGTTCTGATCAACCTTTGGAAAGTGTAGCTCTTCGATCTTCGCTCGTTTTTTGCCTCTAGTAGAGGATGCTATCTGATCATCTGTGTTTTGCTGGAGATTTGTTGTTATAGATTGTGTGCTTGCGTTCAATGTTAAAATGAAACTATTTAATGTAACGCTAATTGGAAGTTGCAAATGAGACCTCGGTATTATTTAAGAATTTTTTACAAATTGTTTAAAGTCTTTTGAAACCCTTTTTAAAAACAAAAAGCCGTTGCAAAAGTTTTAGAGATACACGTATACAGTTTACCGTCCTGGCTCAGCTTCCAGTCTCTTTTGCTACGCCTCTGAAAACACGATTTTCTTGATTTACGGAAAATGATCACTAAGGAGCGTCGGAATTCATTTTAAATTTCACAGTTTCATTTTTTTTCGCTCTTCTTTTGTTCCACGGATGTCCTGAATTAAGGATAACAATAGTAATACACGATTTTTAGTACTTTCTTTTAAACTGAAACTTTTTTAAAACTTGGTTTACCATTTATTAACTTAAACATCGTCCGTGTAAATATTTACGTTAAATTTCAATCAACGTTATTTCATTCAGAAAATCTAATTTCAAAGTTTCAAATATCGGAAACCTTGAAATATTTCCAAAAAGGCCTGTAACACGACATCAACAAATTATGATTGTGGTGAACAAGAACCGAAAATAACCACAGACACAAGAAACTATTTTTATGGTGAACAAGAACCGAAAATAGCCACATACACAACCAACTATGGTGGTAGATAACAAGAACCGAAAATAACCACAGACACAAGCAACTATGGTGGTGGTGAACAAGAACCGAAAATAACCACAGACACAAACAACTATGGTGGTGGTGAACAAGAACCGAAAATAACCACAGACACAAGAAACTATGGTTATGGTGAATAAGAACCGAAAATAACCACAGACACAAGCAACTATGGTGGTAGTTAACAAGAACCGAAAATAACCACAGACACAAGAAACTATGGTTATGGTGAATAAGAACCGAAAATAACCACAGACACAAACAACTATGGTGGTGGTGAACAAGAACCTAAAATTATCACAGACACGACCAACTATGGTGGTGGTGGAAATGTACCAAAAATAGCCACAGACACAACCAACTATGGTGGTGGTTAACAAGAACCGAAAATAACCACAGACACGACCAACTATGGTGGTGGTGGAAATGTACCAAAAATAGCCACAGACACTACCAACTATGGTATGTGGTGGACATGTACCGAAAATAACCACAGACACAACCAACTATGGTGGTGGTTAACAAGAACCGAAAATAACCACAGACACAACCAACCATGGTGGTGGTGGACATGTACCAAAAATAGCCACAGACACAAGCAACTATGGTGGTGGTTAACAAGAACCGAAAATAACCACAGACAACAAGAGAACCAGGGAGACGTCACCTGTGGTTCGATGCTCCGAGGCTCAAAACTTGACACCGGTGTGATTAATTGCAACTCAATCATTTAAACGGTCAACTTAATTGCTTTTCCATTAGCGGCCGAGTATAACATTGGGTGGTGCGGTGAGGTGCGCTCCCTTGGCCCAGCTGAATAACGTAAAGGGAATAAATGTTGGCGCCTGCAACACAACACCATCGCTTGGTATCGCTTATGTCAGAAACGTTTCAACATTTGTAGATCCTACTTTTAAAACCCTTTTCATTCATAAGGTCAACTGGTGCTGGTGTGTTATGTAATTTTTTATGTATTTTTTCAAAGAAGATTTAATAATGCATCGTCCCTTACATTAAGTGAGCAATTTAAAAAGTGATCCGGGTTTTTCTGGTTGTTTTGGGGTAATTTTAGCTACGATTCAGGTTTCCGTTTTCAATGAAGTTTCACCCATTTAATTGCTTCCTTGTAACTTGTTTAAACACACGAGCAATTTTAAACTCCTGTAATATATATATATGGGTAAATATTAGGGCTGGTACTGATTAAAATTAACTGTTCGATTAATCTTTTTAAAAATTTAATCGATTAATTTCGATTAATTATATTTTACATAACGCATATATATATCCCGTTAAGTTGCGGTTCATTATATCGCGAAATTGGTAAAGTCGCGGTTATTCCATAGCAAATTCGTTCTGCTATGCCAGAAATAAAGAAGAGAATTTTTTTTGTTTACGTATGCGGTCTCAATAAATAATAATAATATGAGGGAAAAGTATGTAAGAAACAAAAAATATAAATTATAATTAATAAATTGGCGGAAAAAAATTAGAAATATTTTCTTAAATTTTAATCGAATATTAATCGATCAAAATAAGTTTAATCGATTAAAATATTTAATGATTAATCGATTAATTAATCGTTAATTTCCGCAGCCCTAGTAAATATAGTATTTTTTTCTATACCAAAGCCACCAAATTTACATTTCCAAATTTTAATTTTTAATACATATATTTAAGTAACGCACATTATATCAGACATCATTAATTCTAAATCCACAGAACACAGTCTTCTTTCAACTTTTCTCCATCTTATAATTTTTCCCCTCGGCGTCCATGATAGAGACATCTATTCTTGCATCATTCTTATCCCAGTCGCCTCACCTAAAGAACACGAATCAACCTTTCTACCGCAGTTGAATCGTCACGCCCGTCACCTGACATTCTTTTGTTTACGATCACTTTTAAAAAGAAAAACGCGTTGAGATATGGCTTTGTTAACAACAAACCATCCTGATTGCTAGTTTTTAATTCATCGTGAAAGTGATTACAATTAGTGCTGCAAAATATCTTTGTTTTTGATAACAACGTGTATTTCCCTCTAAGTACATGATCACGATACACGCTCTAACCAACTATAAAATTATACTGCCCAAACATTTTCATTGAATGTAGCATGAAAAATTAAACAACCCCTACATTTAGTTATATAGTTGTCAGGGAAATGTTGTAGTCTAATGGGGTTTTCCCGCATTGGGAACATTAATGTTAGAATGTTGCGCCGGTGCGCAATATTGTTGAGACATGTTTTAGTATGACGTAGTGTGGGGTAGGATGACGTAAATAGACATAGGCTAGAGGGACGGTTTGGTGTGTATGAACGACAGTGTTGGATTATGTATTGGAGGATTCCTGTTCAAAATAAATGATAGATTCATCTAATGGTGTTCTGGTTCAATGAGTTCAAGCCTTGTGAGTCAACAATACCCTAGAACACGACAATAGTGATAAACTAAAAATGCATTAATTTAATTGCGGTGCATTCGATCGATCTGAAATTTTAATGCAATGCATTTTTGGGGGACACGAGTCTATGTGCAAAACTTCAGCTGGATAGCATCACGGGAAGTGTGTCATTTTTTATTTTTGTTTTTCCGCCCGACCGACGGACGAAGAGATGACGACAGAGATCACGACAGAGAGACAAGACGGTGAAGTTAATATAAGGGATTTAATGACGTCTTCCTTCAATGCGTTCAATTATCATGAGCCAACACAGACTCACAACAAAGAACCGCCGCCATGACTCAAAGCGTCATATTTATTACAGACTTTCTAACTCTCTAACGCACCCTGTATGTTGGGCACCGGTTTAGTCTACGTTTATTTGTCTTCCAAATCTTTTGGCCCCATTAAAACTAAGTTGAACTTCTGCACATACTTTCTTTTCTTGGTGCCAATACTCAGTGACCGTTGTTTTGACCGAGGAAACTGACAGATTTTTTAAAAAAAAACTGAGAATTATTTGCTTTTTACCGGCTCATGGCAAACAACCGCAACGACAACGTACACTAGCCGCTCCTTCCTGACCAGGATATCTGAGTTTGATCAGGAGGACAATGTGAGAGTTTGATCAGGAGGACAATGTGAGAGTTTGATCAGGAGGACAATGTGAGAGTTTGATCAGGAGGACAATGTGAGAGTTTGATCAGGAGGACAATGTGAGAGTTTGATCAGGAGGACAATGTGAGAGTTTGATCAGGAGGACAATGTGAGAGTTTGATCAGGAGGACAATGTGAGAGTTTGATCAGGAGGACAATGTGAGAGTTTGATCAGGAGGACAATGTGAGAGTTTGATCAGGAGGACAATGTGAGAGTTTGATCATGAGGACAATGTGAGAGTTTGATCAGGAGGACAATGTGAGAGTTTGATCAGGAGGACAATGTGAGAGTTTGATCAGGAGGACAATGTGAGAGTTTGATCAGGAGGACAATGTGAGAGTTTGATCAGGAGGACAATGTGAAAGTTTGATCAGGAGGACAATGTGAGAGTTTGACCACGACAATGCGAGAGTTCGATCACGACAATGCGAGAGTTCGACCACGACAATGCGAGAGTTTGACCAGGACCATCCGAGAGTTTGACCACGACAATCTGAGAGTTTGAACAGGACAATCCGAGAGTTTGACGAGGAGGTCAATGCGAGAGTTTGACCACAACAATCCGAGAGTTTGACCAGGACGATCCGAGAGTTTGACCAGGACAATCCGAGAGTTTGACCAGGAGGACAATGCGAGAGTTTGACCAGGACAATTCGAGAGTTTGACCAGGAGGACAATGCGAGAATTTGACGACGACAATCCGAGAGTTTGACCAGGACAATCCGAGAGTTTGACCACGACAATGTGAGAGTTTGACCACGACAATCCGAGAGTTTGACCAGGAGGACAATGCGAGAGTTTGACCACGACAATCGGAGAGTTTGATTTACGACAATCTGAGAGTTTGACCCACTTCCACCTCTGTACTTAACGATGTCAGTCCTGCGTCATATTACTAGCGTGTCCCGTGCACAAATGGGATCTTGTGTGGTACTGTAATGAGATCTCTTTAGCATCGATTGGTCACGTTTCGCTTCACTATTTCAATTGTTGTGGTATTTTCCTCTCGTCTTTTGATTTATTTATGTTTTTATTATTTATTATAATTTTATTTACTTTTACCTTCAATTACTTTTTTAAAGCTTTATTTATCATTATTTTATTTACTTTTATCGTTATTTATTTATTTTTTTCACTTTTTTTTTGGTGGGGGGGAGGGGGGGGAATAACGGCAAATTTGTTTACAGTTCTCGTTATTTATCTGCCTGTAGGTGACAATTCTTTCGTTGGATGTGTTAAACCAGTTCACAGGCACAGCGAGATGTGACAATGGTATTCGGAGCGAGGAGAGAAATCCCGGGTGTCAACCGTTTTTTTTTAAATTTCTATCTACCCTTGCAGTGTACACGGAAAACACACAAAAATGTTCTCCTATCTTATTCCATTCTTAGGTATATATGTTCAGAGATAACTGTAGACTGTAAATTTATGGCTACTTGGATAATTAAATTTACAGTTTAACAGAGCCTGCAATAGTAATAAATAGATTTTTAGCTGTGACTGGCAATAGACAAAATCGATTTTTTCGCTACATTTTTAGTCAAACCTAGAGAGTTATTGAGTTTAATTAAATGTCATGGCTCAAACTGAGGTTGTTTCGTAAATAAAATAAATTTATTTAAAGTTTAATTCATGCCACTTTAGTCGGACATCATTTTTAATAAGAGACAAAACTGTTTTAAATATTTACCAATCTACATTTTTTAATACTTTTTTTTCTCAAACATTTTGTTAATATGTTTACATGCCTTCTCTCATACTGCCATTGCTGTTTGACGTTTTAGACACGTTTTAAATGTAATTTTGTTATTGTGTAAGTTTCAGAAAAGGTTATCATTTAAAAAAACCTTATTATTCAAAGCATTTTACGTGATGACTGTCACTAGGGTTGACATTAAAATACCAGGTGCAAGAAAGCAACTTTAAAAAAAAATTATTGCGACGAAATGAGAGAGAGAACGGAATGGGGAGGGAGAAGTAAGACTGAGCGAAAGATGTTACTAACGAAGCTGGCGATTGGAATGAAGGCAGGGATGGGGTGGAGAGGCTGTCAACTGCACCGATTCCTCCAATTTAAATGAGGCTCCGTTTCTGTAGCAGGAAACCGTATGTCCAGTGCATGCGGTTGGAACTCTCGACACAATGGCCATCTCCCAGTGAACCAGACTTCAATTGCTCGGGACTCGGCAACACCACGAGACCTGGGACAGAAAATCGGGGCTGTGATTTCTCTATTTAAATGCGGGGAAAAAGGGGGGGGGGTATTTAAACACATACAAAAAAAAAGAAGTTCTTTGGGTTAAAAAAACGAATAGGTTAATGTGGAAAGGAAAGCGTTAAGAGAAAAGTAAAAGCTGAACGGAGATTTTTCAGAGAGATCTTCTGGGAGTTGAAATTTGGTGAGAAAGTCATGAGTGGTCCTGGCAGTTTCACGGTCAGACGTTTTATTCGAATTTTAATTTGAAAAATACCCGTCGATATTTTTTCAAAGCAATTTTCAATTTTTGTTCCACTCATCTTTACGACTTAAAACAAACGGATGTTGCCGCCTATGTTGCCGTCTGTGAACTACGATGTATGCGTGGGGTTTAAGATGTATGCGTGGGGTTTAATAGGTTTGCATAACTGGGAAGTCAGAAATGCGGTCTTTTCGAGGTGCCAATCGCTGAGATGACGTTTTGGCTGGCTAGGTAATGTCGCTATTGTCTTACCTTGAATGACGTGTTGCTGGACAGTATCTCTTTTGTCTTACATTGACAGACGTGTTGCAGGGCAGCGTCACTATTGTCTTACGTTAATTGACGTGTGTGTTTGATGCGGGTATTATCTTCATTGAGCTGTTTGTTTGAAGTGCGCTGTTGGAATTAAAAGCTTTAACACTTGGGATAATCTCTGGGACTGAAGTTCATAAACATTTTATCACTTTCTAGATATATTTTCTACACATCTAGGCTATGTGCTACTAAATAAAGTAGTTTTTGAATTTGTTTGTATTTTTAAATCCTTTATATTAACTCGTGGTGTCTGCTTACTTGCTTGCTTGAGGCAGGCGGTGCCGAAAAAAACTTTGGATCCATAATTTTTAAACCTTTTCCTCGTAAGCTAGCGAGCTGAAATTTTGCAGGCAGACTCGTGTCGATGATAAAAATGATGTATCAAAATTTTAGATAAATCGAATTTACCGTAATTAAATTAATGAATTTTTAGATTATCTTTATTTATCTCTATGTAACATGTTAACTTTTTTTGCTATAGCGTCGTGGTGCGTATTATATTGAACAACCTTTCCTGTCGCGCAATAAGGTGCGTATTTTATTGACATCACTTTTTATAAACATATTCCTGATCGGTGCGCATTATATTAAACATGTTTTACGACACATAACTACAATTTTGTATTTTTGGATGGTCTTGCGCTGCGTATAATAATGAACATTCTTTTAATGATGTCTCGTACATAAAGGATTTATTGTAAAAAAAACGTGTTTTTTAATTGTTTTTTTATTGTATAATTTCCATGTTCATTGACTTTCAATGACTCGGATAAAACTGGTTAAATAAAGTATCATTTATTTATAATGGACTTCAACCTAATTAGTAAAACATTTGTTATCGGATCAACTGTAATTTCTTTTCCAATCCTATAGAAAACACGTTTGTAAAAAAAATTCGTTTAATTCCGTTTGTTAAACACACGCCTGTAACTAACTAATACCTGTTTCGACAGGTAGTGTTTTTTTTTAATGCCATCAGATCTAATCGATGGTTGTCCTGCAATCCCAAAAAACGACATTACAAATTCACGATCACCCGCTAACGATGCGGGGCGTGTGGGTAATGGAGGGTTGATCCAATGTTTTCTTGTGTGGCGTCACTATGACTTGTGTTTTACGTCACGCTGATTTGTGTTCTACGTCACGCTGTTCTGTGGTGTTCATCTAATAGTTTCATTGATTTTTGTATAGTATCAAAACAGTATTTAAAGCAATTTCCCTTGGGAATTGCGTTTATACATTTGAAATGTCTGTGCCCTGTTCGAGCTTGCACATGCAACTCCTGCTGAACCATACCAGATAGAGGAATCGGGTCTTTTGAAAATATGCTAAGGAGGTCCCAAGGATGTGCAACGGCCAAAAACATACCAAGAAGTTTTACTGGATTTCCTGCAAAATAAAAATAAAAACCGAAAAATAGCAGTATTTTTTTCCAATTTCTCCCCAACCATAACATCTATCGGTTTGAAACAAACGTCATGCATTAGCTAATAATATTTAGAACAATGATGGAGAAGGAATTTTTGAAAAATCTGTGTTCGTTCGACTCCCGTAATTTTAGCAGCACTTTGTAGAAAGCAATTGTTTTATTTAGTTTCAGAATAATTGATTTTAAATTACTTTTAATGGCATCTAGAATGATAGTTAATGGGGTTTTCCCGCTTTGTGAATGCTTATATTAGATTGTTGCGCGGTGCGCAATATATTGACACATTCTTGGTGTGATGTGGCGTGCGGGTATATGACGTCAAATTGTGTTTAGTTTCAGAATTACTTATTTGAATCGACTTTTAAAGTATTCTAGGAACTAGAATGATTTCCTTCGTATAAAAATAAAATCGGAAATTCTTTGTTGGAAATTGCATTTAAATACTCATTCGAGATTTTATTAGTTGTTTTTGTTAGTTGTTTTTGTTAGTTGTTTTTGTTGTTTTTTGTTATATCTCAATGATGTATGCGTAATGTCACATTTATGTTACATCGGTGTCCGTGTAAATGTCACATTGATGCCACATCGGTGTCCGTGTAAGTGTCACATTGATGTGCGCTGCATGTCGAGAGGCCGATGTGACATTTTGAAGTGGTACATTAATGTTTTCAGTGTAGTGGCTTAATTACTAAAAAATTATGTTCATCGCGATGTACGAGTAGCGTCTGGATGATGGCTGCGTGATGTCACGTTGATGTATTTGTTGTGTGACACTGATAGCCGCGTGATGTCACGTTGATGTATTTGTTGTATGACACTGTTTGCTGCGTGATGTCACGTTGATGTATTTGTTGTGTGACACTGTTTGCCGCGTGATGTCACGTTGATGTATTTGTTGTGAGACACTGTTTGCCGCGTGATGTCACGTTGATGTATTTGTTGTGTGACACTATTTGCCGCATGATGTCACGTTGATGTATTTGTTGTGTGATACTGTTTGCCGCGTGATGTCACGTTGATGTATTTGTTGTGTGACACTGATTGCTGCGTGATGTCACGTTGATGTATTTGTTGTGTGACACTGATTGCTGCGTGATGTCACGTTGATGTATTTGTTGTGTGACACTGTTTGTCGCGTGATGTCACGTTATTGTATTTGTTGTGTGACACTGTTTGCCGCTTGATGCCCTTGTCATATGCCTTGGTCATCTATATGGGCTTTACATGTCATGCGACAGCACTACCTTGCCCTGTACAAGTCATGTGACAGCACTACCTTGTCATGTACAAGTCATGTGACAGCACTACCTTGTCATGTACAAGTCATGTGACAGCACTACCTTGTCATGTACCACTCATGTCACAGCACTACATTATCATGTACAAGTCACGTGACAGCACTAGCTTGTCATGTAAAGTCATGTGACAGCACTACCTTGTCATGTACAAGTATTGTGACAGCACTACCTTGTCATGTACAAGTCATGTGACAGAACTACCTTATCATGTACAAGTCATGTTACAGAACTACCTTGCCCTGTACAAGTCATGTGACAGCACTACCATGCCCTGTGCAAGTCATGTGACAGCACTACCTTGTCATGTACCACTTATGTGACAGCACTACCTCGTCATGGTGTTTGGTTAAATTCGAATTGACTTTGTCGAGTCGCATAAAACAGTGCTTCTCAAAGTGGTTGTCCGCGGATCGGTGCCGGTCCGTGAGCCATCCGATGCCGGTCCGCAGAAGTTTCCAAGAAAAGACATTTCGCTACCACGCCAGTACAGGGAAAATAGTTCACCGGTCCCTGGTGCAATGCTAAAATTCTTGCCGGTCCGCCACACTAAAAAGTTTGAGAAGCACTGCCATAAACACAACAGCATCAAGCTGCTATAATTTAGAGCTCCGACTTATGGGGACATGCTAAAACCCGTTACTTGCCCACCTACAAAACAAAATAATAAAGGACACATCGCATACCAACAACACAATCATTTCATCCTGCCTATTTAATTAAACAAACAGTCGCCTAGTGTATGACATAACGTTTTACACTTCAACATACATGCAGAAACATAACGACGCTCCTCTAATTCACATATTCACGTCCCAACACCGATACAGATCGATGGCAATTGCAGATAAAACAACATTCGTCAGGTGAGCCTAGTTGGGTTGGTTTGTTTTTTTTGGTTTTTTTTTGGTGTTTTTTTCTACCCCGGATCCTATTGCGTAATGGCAGCAGTAATAATTTAACTGTGATTAACACGGGCCTCAAACAATTTTACGATCAAATGGAATGCAGCAATTAACGTTTGGGTTGCTGGCGGGGATTAGTGGTGATTCGATACACATCCGGGATTAGATAGACCCGTGGACACATGAGCGAACACTCGTAGCGACACGAGGGAACACATGAGCGAACACTCATAGCGACATGAGAGGAACACATGAGCGAACACTCGTAGCGACACGAGGGAACACATGAGCGAACACTCATAGCGACATGAGAGGAACACATGAGCGAACACTCATAGCGACATGAGAGGAACACATGAGCGAACACTCATAGCGACATGAGAGGAACACATGAGCGAACACTCATAGCGACATGAGAGGAACACATGAGCAACACTCATAGCGACATGAGAGGAACACATGAGCTAACACTTATAGAGACCATCGGTGTACGCAATACTGGGTTATACACACACAAGGAAACGCATCCTCACCTATCAAAACACGCGTAGTTAGGCTTTACACACTCGACATCCTGGGAGTACAAGGGAGTAAATAACTGTATATAATTCATTTCTTCGCACGTGCATATTCATCACATCATGTTTGTTCACGCGTAACTCCAGTTCTTGTCTCTGCTTACATAATTCTAATCTTTCCAAGATTTCTTTCTAGCTTGGCATTCATCATACAAATTTTGGAAAGTGCCGCTCAAGTTTTTTTTTAATATATCACTCTAGTTTTGTTATGTTTCGTTCTAGTTTGACAATTATCATTCTAGTTCGGCATGCCTTAGTATAATTTGTGCACACACGGTATTTCCCTACCGATATACTATATATATCTAGTCAGTAAGAGTACATTGCATTTCACAATGATCAAATTAGCTGGTATGTTTCTGATTGGTAACAAACGTTTTGCGACTAGAACTGTTTCCAGACAACTCCGCAGGTACTAAAAATACACATCGTTTAGAATAGCATGACGCCATATACATCCTCTTCTTGTTCACGGGCACAGTTATAATGTTTTATGAGAAGTTAAACACAGAATATCTTTATCTCTGGGGTGATCTTTTAATTCCGGATGCCGAAAATAGCAGCCGTAACGTCCCGGAATAGAGACACGAAGGAGGTCGTTGTGTTGAGAGGGTCGCTGGTACACGGTCGAACAGGTCAATACAATTTATTAGCGCCGGGGAGGTCTAACTGACCAATGGCCCCGGGAGCCAAAGCAAAGCGTTTAATGATAACATCTTGGTTTATTTCATGAGGGGGTGGGGGTGGTGGTGCTAAGAGATGGGAGATAACTAGTCACAGACCAACCTTCAAAGGGGAGGCAATTTACAGACAGGGTTAATTGCCGGTTGTTTAATCGGTGGCTTTGTTTTTATTTGTTCGGGCTGAATAAGGGGTATGTTGTTGTTGTAAACAGAGGAATAATGATATTACATTCACAGATGACTACACTGGGTACATTCACTGGAGTTGGCAATGGAGTGGGGGTGGGGGGTAAATTTCGCCCCCCCCCCAACATTTTGGTAGCAATTTTTCCTTTTACTGTCAGAGGGACCACGCTTCATCTTGATCCGCCTGGTGGAGCGCTGACCTGTTCTACACCGCTGCATCTGACCTGGGCTGCGCCACCGCCTTTGATCACAGTTAAGAATCTGGCCGAGGCCTTGTATGCTCAGATTTTTTAAAAAAAATGATATTCCAATTTAAAATACATGTTATGTGTTTGGCTCAATTTTATTCAACTTAACAGTACATGAACAAGATGTTCAGCGATGCGTATCATCATATCACCAACTGTAACCTACATCTAGACTTGACATTTTGAGAAGATGCTTACAGTAATTCCTATAATAACGAGCCTACACGTTTTAAACGGCATGTAAATGAACCAGCAACATTTCGGTACTGACAAGTTACTGACAAAGTTGCAGTTATTTTAAATGTTCGACCGGTTGGAAAATAAGAAAACAATTAATTGAATCTCATCAATTTAAAAAAATATATATATTTTAGCCATATGTAATATCATTGTGTTTTTCTACAGCTTTCCCCTCAGTGTGTGGCGTGGGCAACTATCGATCTTCACACGTCTATCTCGTCCAACTGTTCCACGGTGTTAGCGTGGCTGATTCACAACAAACGTGTGTGGGTCTGTCTCAAAATTGTTTGCACCTATTTGGTGTATAAGGCGGTGTAGCTAGGGGGTGTATTGAGGGGGTGTAGCTAGGGGGGCTAGCTAGGGGGTGTATTTAAGGGGTGTAGCTAGGGGGTGTGGTTAGGGGATGTTGCTAGGGGGCGTAGCTAGGATGGGGTCCTTTCTGGGTGGATCTGGCTTTAGGGCAACTTTAAAGTGAAATAATCCTGCAAGATTCCCCCCATTGTCGCCCCGTTAAAAAAAACAACTCCCGCCAGGTTAGGAGATCTCGCTTAAAACTCCTTTCCTATACGTCGTTGTTACATCCTCGCCAATGATTGGTGATTATAATGAAGTTAAGAGCACCTGTAGGGAGCGTATGATAGGGCGTATGAAAAGGGCGTATGACGTGGTGTATGATTGGGCGTATGCTAGGGCGTATGATAGGGCGAATGATGGGGCGTATAGTTGGGCGTATGAAAGGGCGTATGATAGCGCGTATGATAGGGCGTATGATAGAGCGTATGATAGGGCGTATGGTAGGGCATATGATAGCGCGTATGTCAGGGCGTATAATAGGGCGTATGACAGCGCACGTTCAATGGTAAATTACTGACTGAAATATGTTTGTTCTAGCCGATTGTCTTTTCAAGTCTTCAAAGTTGGATTGCATTAAAACACATTTTTTTGGTCAAAAGTCTTGTGTTGTTGTAGTTATTTATATTTGACATAGCTTTTGGCTAAGAAATTCTTAAAAAGAATCGCCAAAAACTGTATCATAAGAATACATTGAAGTACCGGTAGTTATTTCTTCCAGCTGATCTCATAAAATTGCTCTTTACAAAAGTTTCTTTTTCTACATAGAAAAAAACCCCGGTAACTGTCGAATCCATTTGTGTCACTAGCAGACAATACCATCCACCAGTCAACAGACAGTACCATCCACCAGTCAACAGACAATACCATCCACCAGTCAACAGACAATACCATCCACCAGTCAACAGACAATACCATCCATCAGTCAACAGACAATACCATCCACCATTCAACAGACAGTACCATCCACCAGTCAACAGACAATACCATCCACCAGTCAACAGACAATACCATCCATCCACCAGTCAACAGAAAGTACCATCCACCAGTCAAGAGACAATACCATCCACCAGTCAACAGACAGTACCATCCACCAGTCAACAGACAGTACCATCCACCAGTCAACAGACAGTACCATCCACCAGTCAACAGACAATACCATCCACCAGTCAACAGGCAGTACCATCCACCAGTCACGAAAGCACCAGGGTGTAAGATTATCACACCAAATGATGACCCAGAAATTAAAGATTAAAGTATTCGGGGCTCCTTGTCACCTGGGGACGGCTTGGCTGACGGTGGAGGGTTGTAGATCCTTTACTAGATTATGTTTTCATTTAGTTGGGTCTTTTTTCGGTCAATGAATTTCACTGGTGGCTAATTCTGTGAAAAGACAGGGTCACGTGGTGTGATCCAACATTGCATTTCACCGACATTTCAGTTCACCCCCATTTTCTTAGGATCAATATTGTCTAGTCTCAGGAAACATCAGTCGACACTCTTTTATGTGGGGTATTCAATTAAAATCTTCACATTTTCTCTCTTTTCCCAATCTGATTTTGGAGCATGTTATCTTATCGTATCGGTTACAGACGCTCCTTCAATACAGAATATTTTTTTGCATCCTACGCTTATCCATGGTTTGTGTCTAGTCCTGCATTCTTATTAGAATCTTAAATGTTGATAAAGTGTTTGTTTATCTGGTTTCTTTGGGCAACCCATTCCACGCCCTAATTCCGTACTGGAAGAACAAGAATTTGTAATTTTTTTTTCATACAGTATTAGAAAAATGTTTTTATCCTTAAATATGTCTGAGGATTGTATTAGATTATCTGTATGTTGTATTTCCAAATTAGAATTAATTGACTTATGCATTATTACTACTATGCTCTTTGCTCTTCTATCCTCTAGTGTTTCAAGGTTTAATGATTAGCTTATGTTAGACAAGCAATGTTTTGAAATAAAGAGACGAAAGATAAAGATATATATTCCTAGAAGTTAAATACACATGTATTTTTTGATGGAGCGACTGTTCTCAATGCAAGCGCTTGGTCTAATGTCCAAAGTTTGAGAACTGCTGTTAGGAAAGATGTCCAGAAAAAACTTGGTTTGTAATCAGGTTGTCGGGTCATTTTCGAGCTGACAAACAATTTGTCCACGTTTAGAAATGCCGGAAGTTGAATTATTTACCACCGCGCCGTGAGTGACGCCATCAAATGACGCCAGCCACAATTGCGGAATTTCTCGCCTTGTGGCCGAAAATAAGCTTGTTAGTGGTCTGTCTGTCTGTCTGTCTGTCATAAAGTTACACCGACGCTGGACTGTTTGTCCAATGTCTGGTTGCGCCTTGCAGGCCAGACACAGAGAGTGACATTTTATCAAATACAACTAACTAAAGAAAAATTTTCCCAACACAAGGTATGACACTCTTAAAGTCACTCTTCAAATTAAAATAATTGCTGTAAATCAATCGAAAACTAAATCGTTTACTCACAGAATAAATTGTAGGCCTTACGCCGTGCAATTTATTGCGATGCACTATGCCGCACTATACAAAATTTGGATGCATGTCTTTGGGGTGCATCCAAAGTTAGTCTTAAAGTTTGTCTCCCCTTTTCGCGGATCCTGTGACGGCGTGAGAAAATATTCCACACAGCTGGGCACGCGTATCTGCGGCATCTGTAGGAATCTAACAGATACAGACACAGCTGGGCACGCGTATCTGCGGCATCTGTAGTAATCTTACTGAGTTAAATGTCACTAGACCGTGGCTTTATGTACTCAAGCTACCAAGAACCGTAGTCACAGTCAGATTTTCTTACTCAAATCGGACCAACAAGGCACTACATTGTATTGGTATAGAACAGTTCTATCTTGGTGGACGGCCTTGGCGCTTGTTGGTATAGAACAGTTCTATCTTGGTGGACGGCCTTGGCGCTTGTTGGTATAGAACAGTTCTATCTTGGTGGACGGCCTTGGCGCTTGTTGGTATAGAACAGTTCTATCTTGGTGGACGGCCTTGGCGCTTGTTGGTATAGAACAGTTCTATCTTGGTGGACGGCCTTGGCGCTTGTTGGTATAGAACAGTTCTATCTTGGTGGACGGCCTTGGCGCTTGTTGGTATAGAACAGTTCTATCTTGGTGGACGGCCTTGGCGCTTGTTGGTATAGAACAGTTCTATCTTGGTGGACGGCCTTAGCGCTTGTTGGTATAGAACAGTTATATCTTGGTGGAAGACCTTGACGCTTGTTGTTTCATAACTTTAACCAAAACCAATCCTGAAAAACTTGTAATACTTGTAAAATTACTTTTAATAATTACTTCATTGAATCTATTTCCTACTTTCTAGTGTAGGGTCTAAGCTAGAATTCTAACTTTCGAAACAACCAAATCATGGATGATTCTTGCGAGCATCGGATATTCCTCAAAAACTGAAGAGGGGAAAACACAAAGTCATTAGGGCGTGGGGAGGGGGTGTTACCTTTCAGTAATATTGGAAATGTTTTCGACTGTAATTCATACACAAAATATTTCAGAAAGATCATATTTTCCTGAACACTTTCCTCAATTAGAAAACACTATGTTTCTACGCCCACACACAAAAAAAGAGCTTTGTTATTTTCTTTTTTTTAAAAAAACAGAAATAAAACACTTCATTTCGTCTTCAACCTTTGTCACTATTCTCATTTTGAATGGCTTTTAAATCCCCAATGTTATAGAACGGCCACTCCGTTTCATTAAGACCTTAAAATAAACCTTTTCTTTAAGATGACGTACCGCATCAAAGCGCCCGCTTTTAACATGGCACCTTTTCAACATACGCTATCTCTCTAGTTCCGCCAACCTTTTCAGCTCTGACACGCTTGCTTCAAACACCCAACAGACGCGATGGGATGCATTACTCACTCGGTGATACGGATGGTGTCTTCGGGATTTGGCGGGTGTGGGGGAGCGGGGGGGGGAGGCTGAAGACTCGACAGTAGAGGAAATTTTGAGTCCATGTCATATTTACGGTAGGAATCATCTTTTGATGGTGATGTTGAATTGTAAGTGTTTTGACTGTTATTGTTACCTAACTTGATTTGTATCGCTGCAAGATTTCCTGACGTCATTAAATTTCCCGAATCCCACTATTTCGATTTCTAAGCATATTTGATCCCCTCACCCCCCCCCAACCCCTAATGGTTAAAAAAAATACAAATAACAAAATAAATATAATTTTCCCGATGTACCCAAGCCGCTGATAACATTGCTCTCACCCGAAGGGTTACAGGCCATATGCGTAGCAAGCGGGGGCTGGGGAGTAGATGTCCTTGGGCGACGTGGTAGAATGAGCCTCACAACGTTACATAAGTGAACAGGGGCAAAAACTGCCTCACAACGTTACATAAGTGAACAGGGGCAATAACTGCCTCACAACGTTACATTAGTGAACAGGAACAATAACTGCCTCACAACGTTACATAAGTGAACAGGGGCAAAAACTGCCTCACAACGTTACATAAGTGAACAGGGGCAATAACTGCCTCACAAAGTTACATAAGTGAACAGGGGCAATAACTGCCTCACAACGTTAAATAAGTGAACAGGGGCAATAACTGCCTCACAACGTTAAATAAGTGAACAGGGGCAAAAACTGCCTCACAACGTTACATTAGTGAACAGGGGCAATAACTGCCTCACAACGTTACATAAGTGAACAGGGGCAATAACTGCCTCACAACGTTACATAAGTGAACAGGGGCAATAACTGCCTCACAGCGTTACATAAGTGAACAGGGGCAATAACTGCCTCACAGCGTTACATTAGTGAACAGGGGCAATAACTGCCTCACAGCGTTACATAAGTGAACAGGGGCAATAACTGCCTCACAACGTTACATAAGTGAACAGGGGCAATAACTGCCTCACAACGTTACATAAGTGAACAGGGGCAATAACTGCCTCACAGCGTTACATAAGTGAACAGGGGCAATAACTGCCTCACAACGTTACATTAGTGAACAGGAACAATAACTGCCTCACAACGTTACATAAGTGAACAGGGGCAAAAACTGCCTCACAACGTTACATAAGTGAACAGGGGCAATAACTGCCTCACAAAATTACATAAGTGAACAGGGGCAATAACTGCCTCACAACGTTAAATAAGTGAACAGGGGCAATAACTGCCTCACAACGTTAAATAAGTGAACAGGGGCAAAAACTGCCTCACAACGTTACATTAGTGAACAGGGGCAATAACTGCCTCACAACGTTACATAAGTGAACAGGGGCAATAACTGCCTCACAACGTTACATAAGTGAACAGGGGCAATAACTGCCTCACAGCGTTACATAAGTGAACAGGGGCAATAACTGCCTCACAGCGTTACATTAGTGAACAGGGGCAATAACTGCCTCACAGCGTTACATAAGTGAACAGGGGCAATAACTGCCTCACAACGTTACATAAGTGAACAGGGGCAATAACTGCCTCACAACGTTACATAAGTGAACAGGGGCAATAACTGCCTCACAGCGTTACATAAGTGAACAGGGGCAATAACTGCCTCACAGCGTTACATAAGTGAACAGGGACAATAACTGCCTCACAGCGTTACATAAGTGAACAGGGGCAATAACTGCCTCACAACGTTACATAAGTGAACAGGGGCAATAACTGCCTCACAACGTTACATAAGTGAACAGGGGCAATAACTGCCTCACAGCGTTACATAAGTGAACAGGGGCAATAACTGCCTCACAGCGTTACATAAGTGAACAGGGGCAATAACTGCCTCACAACGTTACATAAGTGAACAGGGGCAATAACTGCCTCACAACGTTACATAAGTGAACAGGGGCAATAACTGCCTCACAGCGTTACATAAGTGAACAGGGGCAATAACTGCCTCACAGCGTTACATAAGTGAACAGGGGCAATAACTGCCTCACAGCGTTACATAAGTGAACAGGGGCAATAACTGCCTCACAACGTTACATAAGTGAACAGGGGCAATAACTGCCTCACAACGTTACATAAGTGAACAGGGGCAATAACTGCCTCACAGCGTTACATAAGTGAACAGGGGCAATAACTGCCTCACAGCGTTACATAAGTGAACAGGGGCAATAACTGCCTCACAACGTTACATAAGTGAACAGGGGCAATAACTGCCTCACAGCGTTACATAAGTGAACAGGGGCAATAACTGCCTCACAACGTTACATAAGTGAACAGGGGCAATAACTGCCTCACAACGTTGCATAAGTGAGCAGGGGCAATAACTGCCTCACAGCGTTACATAAGTGAACAGGGACAATAACTGCATCACAACGCTACATAAGTGAACAGGGGCAAAAACTGCCTCACAGCGTTACATAAGTGAACAGGGGCAATAACTGCCTCACAACGTTACATAAGTGAACAGGGGCAATAACTGCCTCACAAAGTTACATTAGTGAACAGGTGGAATAACTGCCTCACAGCGTTACATTAGTGAACAGGGGCAATAACTGCCTCACAGCGTTACATAAGTGAACAGGGGGCAATAACTGCCTCACAACGTTACATAAGTGAACAGGGGCAATTATCCGGTCACAAGACCCCCCGCCAGACGAGATGTAGATTCTACCTACAGCAATTTCCGTCTGCACGCCTTCAGCGCCGATTAGAAAATAAATAAATTAACAAGTAAACTTATAGGACGCAATGATTAATGTGGTAGAGAGCAAAATATGTTTTCAACTTATGTTAAAATAAGAGAGTTACACTTGTTCTTGTACAAGTCACCAACTAATGCGCATAGTAAAATCTGTCGTGCTTTTGATTACTACATAGACACAGTAGTGTTTCTGATCCATGCAGTGACGTAACTGGGGTTGGTGTCACCCAGTGCGGTAACTCATGGTGTCACCCCCTCACGACTTACCCCATAGAACTCCTCTTTAGTCTGACAGTGCCAAAAACGAGAACATAGAGAATTTTCCGTTTTTGTGCCACCCTTTGGTGGGTGTGCTACCCGGTGCGGTCCGCACCACCCTCACCCTCCTAGCGACGCCTCTGGATCCATGTACGGGCGGCTCTGTTTGTTAGCTCGCCATGAAAACGTTTTTGGAAGGATCATCCAGAGTCTGGACTCACGCAACCAAAAGTGGTGCGTAACAAGTATGGTCATGCTCATTAAACGTTAACCTAATAGTTGTATTAAATGTCTGGAACATCATTGCTGTGAAAAACTGATGGTGTACATCAGGGGTCTGCAAACTACGGCCCGCGGGCCAGATGCGGCACGCGAGGCCCTCTCATCCGGTCCCTGGAGACCTTTTAATATAAAAAAGATACTATTTTTACTTGTAGTTTACCACAAAACTGTTTGTAGTCGGTCCCCAAACTGCTGTTTGACAGTTAATGCGGCCCTCCAGCAGAAAATTTTGGAGACCCCTGGTGTACATGAACGCCCCAAAGATCCCGAGATTAATTTCAAGGAAACACACTGATGTTCTTGGAGGAAGAAATAATCAAACTTCGTTACGATTTGAACCAAGTTCTTGTATAAAACACCAAAATAAGATACACAACCTCGGGGTATCGAGTTGGGTAGAAGAATTAGTCAAACTTCGCTACAATGTTAGCCAAGTTCCTGTACATAACACCGAAACAAAATACACAACCTAGCGGACTGAGGTGGATAGACGAATTTGGTGATATCGGAAGATGCCCGGAGGAGTAGCAAAGAGATGCACGCCTTTCAGCAGAAGTTGACATTGTGCATGAATGTAGAGTGTTTTTAACCTTTTATATAGGAAATGTTTTTTGGCAAAGACAAAAAGACCTGAACAGAAAACTTGCATTTCTGCTGGACTTTAAAATGATTCTATCCAATAAATATCATGATCAAACAGCTGATATTTTGAAAACTTTTGCTGAGTCACAGCCATCAATGGCCAGCTAATTTACCTCAGTTGCGCACTAAAGTTGTACTGAAAACTACTTTGGAGCCTCCTGATTGTATTATGCGAACAACACATTTTTGAATCTGTGAATTTTATTTCAAATTTGATCAACAATGGGATTTTTTCAGTTTCAAGCTGTTAGAAATCGTTTGCTCTTGTTATAGTTGAAAGGAAAACATTGGTGAAAATATATATATAAATTTCGACATTAATCAATTTGCGGCAATGCAATACAGGAAAATAGATCTTTTGTAGACGAGTTAACCTAGTGTTAGTCTAAGATAATCACTGAGTGAACATGTAAGTACAACTTGGCAACCAGTCTTACAGGCTAACACACTGAGTCAGTGGATTCATGTAGCATGTTTTTGTTTTTTTATTCATTGGAACCTGTAGATACAACTTTATTAGTAAAATTTGAATTGCTTTTCCTTATGTGATGTGATAGCAAATTGTGATTAAACGTGTGGTCAGGTCGGGGGGGGGCGTCAGTTTTATAGTTTGTCCCTGGGTGCAAATATCCTATATGTAGCTACGGGTCTGTTATAGGCAGCACTGGTGAAGAACCGCTGTTTACGATTATACCGCTACATTTATATCTCTGTGAGGCATAGTCACCATCGCTGTTCACGATTATACCGCTACATTTATATCTCTGTGAGGCATACTTACCATCGCTGTTTACGATTATACCACTACATTTATATCTCTGTGAGGCATACTTACCATCGCTGTTTACGATTATACCGCTGCATTTATATCTCTGTGAGGCATACCACAGCTGTTAACGATTATACCGCTACATTTATATCTCTGTGAGGCTTACCATCGCTGTTTACGATTATACCGCTGCATTTATATCTCTATGAGGCATACTTACCATCGCTGTTAACGATTATACCACTTCAATTATATCTCTGTGAGGCATACTTACCATCGCTGTTTACGATTATACCACAGCATTTATATCTCTGTGAGGCTTACCATCGCTGTTTACGATTATACCATTACATTTATATCTCGTTGAAGCTTACCATCGCTGTTGAGATAGTGAGAGTTATCACAGAATGGGGGGGGGGTCTCAAAATATCTTTGTGAACCACAGCCTGAAGAACTTAACATTTAAATTTAAGTTCTTTAAATCAGTCAGTGTGCTAGGTATTCCAAGTAATCTGCTTCTGCTTTCGAACGTGTCAGGGTCAATGACTGCACATCCTCAAAGATCGGCGTCGACCAGCACCGGTGGAAATGTTCGGCTCTGAAATAGGAAACGGGTGAGCTTTAAAAAGAGAACACGACACTAAAATGGCGGCTGATACAGCCAAAGTGAATCGTCTCAGTGGCCGCGTCTCCATGTAATGTCCTTCCGGATCACGGAGTTGAAAGGCTGACCCAGATTGAGTCTTTCACCACACAATATAGTTCCGTCTTTCGGCCCTGCTCGTCTCCTATTAGCTTGTACATCACTTCCATTTACTAGGGTGTTTTTTTTTCATTTTGGCTTCATTGTTTAAAAACATTTAATAGGGATTTTTAAAAAAATATATATATACGTTTTTTTTTGGACAGTAAGAAAATATCATTTTAAAAAGGAATGTCTTTAATATATACCTTTACTGAAGGTTACGTGAAAGATTTTATTAGTAAATGTTGTGTGTGTGTGTGTGTGTGTGCATGAAATGATGTAAAACACAAATATACCACAAAACTATATGAGTTGCCGCGTGGATTAAAATCAAATGAGGGAATTTTTGTTCCTCAAACTCCGGTAAAACCCATGCCGTATAACTGAAAGTTCAACGCCCATGCCATATAACCGAAATTTCAAAACCCTTGCCGTATAACCGAATGTTGTATATATATAAAGATTCGATTCCACCGTCCCCTGTCACCGCCCCCTGTCACCGTCCCCTGTCACCGCCTCCTGTCACCGACCCCTGTCACCGTCACCATTAGCTGTGTGCCAAATAGTAGATCTGTGTCAAAATACTAAATAAATATAAACATCTTTTCTATGTAATTTTTTTATTTAATTGTTCTCAAAATATGATTTATCTTCAATCGTGGACTTTTTTAAACACGCGATGAGGAAAAAATTCCACCCATTTGAATCTCATGTTGATTGGGGAAAGAATTTCTACCATCAGAATGCCAAGTTGATTAGGGAAATATTTCCAACCACAGATTCTCCTGTTGATTGGGGAAAGAATTCCACCCATCTAAATCTCATGTTGATTGGGGAAAGAATTCCACCCATCTAAATCTCATGTTGATTGGGGAAAGAATTCCACCCAACTAAACCTCATGTTGATTGGGGGACACCCAACTAAACCTCATGTTGATTGGGGAAATAATCCCACCCATCTAAATCTCATGTGGATTGGGGAAAGAATTCCACCCATCTAAACCTAATGTTGATTGGGGAAATAATTCCACCCATCTAAACCTCATGTTGATTGGGGAAATAATTCCACCCAACTAAACCTCATGTTGATTGGGGAAATAATCCCACCCATCTAAATCTCATGTGGATTGGGGAAAGAATTCCACCCATCTAAATCTCATATTGATTGGGGAAAGAATTCCACCCATCTCAATCTCATGTTGATTGGGCCAAGATCTGCCACCGTCTGGGTCGAGTGAAAACTTTGATGAAACAGGAAACGATTGAATCTTTCCCTGTGACGATACAATTATTACGAGATTATCTGGCTGTAAGAAATGTGGATATGTGTCCATCAGGAGGGGAAGATAGAGACGAAACAAAATAACTGGCACGAACACACATGCTAGATTTCAAGCTCTCCAAATTGATTGAAACATACTTATACAATTTTTTTTTAAAAATTGCTGTTTTATTAAGACTGCTCAAATTATCAACGTGTTGGAAATGTCTATCCACATTATTATCAAAACACATTTAAATTTATTTTACTAATATTATTAATAGTATATTTAGAAGAATTTGAAAATAAGAAGAGATTTGAAGAATGCGGTTTTTTGTGAAACCAGCTGGAGGTCTCGCAAAAACCATATTACAAGGCACAGTCCAGGGAGGAAGGAAAAGAGGCAGACAAAAGAAGAGATGGGAGGACGATATCAAAGAGTGGACCGGCCTGTCATTCAGCGACCCTCAAAGGGCAGCACAGGACCGGGACTAATGGCGTGTGTTAGTGAGCAGTTCACGGTGGTGCCTCAACGACCCAACAACGGGTTAAGGGATAGTTCAAGTTCAAGTTCAAGATGAATATTATTATTATTAAACTGCTGAGGGTCGTTTACTTTTACCACCATGAAAATAAGTCTATCTACGTTGTAATTTTAGGCTTCAGTAAATATAATATCTGTTTTTAAAGATTATATCTAACATGGGTATTAAAAATGATTCGCTTATTCGGCTAATTGTATTTACCATTTTAAAGCAGTTCACCTATAGTATATTAATGCATCTTTATTTTAAAACGTTATAGCCATATCGTGTTTCAGAAAACATAGTAAGTCTTT
>CALYLW010000890.1:0-15000 GCA_944989445.1 Ampullaceana balthica | reverse complement strand
ACAGAGAATGCGCGTGTCTGCAGAAGACGACTTGGTGAGTAGACCGACAGAATTCAATTTGTTTAATCAAAGGTTGAAATGTCATAAATGTGGTTTCTATACATTGTGATACGATACATTTAGTAATGTTGTTGTTCGCCCGTCGTAATCGACGAGGACCACTCTTATCATATTAGTCCTGTGCTTAGGCCGCCAAGTGTGTCTTCTGGACCACTCTTATCATATTAGTCCTGTACTTAGGCCGCCAAGTGTGTCCCCTGGACTACTCTTATTATATTAGTCCTGTACTTAGGCCTCCAAGTGTGTCCTCTGGACCACTCTAATCATATTAGTCCTGTGCTTAGGCCGCCAAGTGTGTCCTCTGGACCACTCTTATCATATTATTCCTGTGCTTAGGCCGCCAAGTGTGTCCTCTGGACCACTCTTATCATATTAGTCCTGTCCTTAGGCCACCAAGTGTGTCCTCTGGACCACTCTTATCATATTAGTCCTGTGCTTAGGCCGCCAAGTGTGTCCTCTGGACCACGCTTATCATATTAGTCCTGTTCTTAGGCCGCCAAGTGTGTCCTCTGGACCACTCTTATCATATTAGTCCTGTGCTTAGGCCGCCAAGTGTGTCCTCTGGACCACTCTTATCATATTAGTCCTGTGCTTAGGCCGCCACGTGTGTCCTCTGGACCACTCTTATCATATTAGTCCTGTGCTTAGGCCGCCAAGTGTGTCCTCTGGACCACTCTTATCATATTAGTCCTGTGCTTAGGCCACCAAGTGTGTCCTCTGGACCACTCTTATCATATTTGTCCTGTGCTTAGGCCGCCACGTGTGTCCTCTGGTGGTTTATTAGCCCTATTCTTGCACGATTTGGTAATAATTTATAATTAAGTCACATATTGGTTTAGTTTATGGGATTATCTTAATTTGGTTTTCATTCACTCGGTTATCATAATATATTAATTTGTCAAACACTGATTTCTCAAACATGTATTCTCCTGTAGTTTGCTTTATTTAGTTGACATGTACCTTGTAAAATTCACTCTGTTCCCGAACAATTATTCACTATACAACTTCAACTCAAATATGAGATAAAGAATGTATATGTAATTTGTTGTTATTTGTTTTATTGCTTAACAACACGAGCAAGCTATTTTATCATCAATGGCACTTTCAGCAAGGTATGTCTTAGCCAGGTATGTCTTAGCCAGGTATGTCTTTGCCAGGTATGTCTTAGCCAGGTATGTCTTAGCCAGGTATGTCTTAGCCAGGTATGTCTTTGCCAGGTATGTCTTTGCCAGGTATGTCTTAGCCAGGTATGTCTTAGCCAGGTATGTCTTAGCCCATGGGCGTAGGGAAGGGGGGCAAGGGGGGGGGCATTTGCCCCCCTACATTTGAGAAAAAAAGTTTTTAATTTATTAAATGCATTAATAAATGTTGTATTTTAGCTATTACAACACTAATTTGTAAGTCTTATTAATTTCTAAGGCTTTTTTCAACCCTTATTTTATACTGAACTTGAATTTAATTGAAAATTGTACCTGTATGGCATTGTCAGTTAAAATTTGTTTCTTAAGTTTCTCTCCTTGGGCGTGTTGTTTCCTCCCATGGTAGCATCATAAGCTCCGGATTGTTGATTCAAAGTAAAATAATAAAAGTGTAAAACAATCAATGCAATCGGAGGAACTGAATGACGTCAGGCGTCATTTGTTATTTGAACAACAGTTTCCTTGACTTCTGTGTTTAATTTATTTCACAAACAAAACTATGACAGATTTCAAAAGTTCTAATGTTGTTAACGAAATTAAAAAAATCATTATTCAAGACAAGAGACAAGCAAATTAGAAATTTAAGCCTCGAAATACATATAAGACACAAAGATGACAAAAATTGCTCCCTTATCTGAACTTTGAACCAAAAGATGATGAATTTGCTACCTTATCTGAACATTGAACCAAAAGCAGACAAAATTGCTCCCTATCTGAACTTTGAACCAAAAGATGACAAAATTGCTCCCTTATCGGAACATTCAAACAAAATGTGACAGAATTTCTTTCAAGTGTCTGCAATATTTAACCTGTCCCCAAGCCATCTGTTGGACAGTCCTACATGCAAGTTTCATCAGCTCCCAACAATGTGTCCACGATCTCCACTTAAACTTCTGGGGGTGGGGCGGGGGGCGGAGTCTTTGAAAACCAATAATTCTTCATGAATACCGAATAAGCGGTTACCACGTGTGTGTGCCAATATTGAAATGTCCATTACGACAGGGCTTCTCAAAGTAGTGGTCCGCGGACCGGTGGCTGTCTGTGGGCCATCCGATGCCGGTCCGCAGAAGTTACCAAGAAAGGACATTTCGCTACACCGTCAGTACAAGGAACATAGTTCACCGGTCCCTGGTGCAATGGAAAAAATTGCTGCCGGTCCGCAATACTAATAATTTTGAGAAGCACTGCATTAGGAAATATCTGTACTAATATGTTTATTTGATGTGGTCTAGTGATTAGACATTGGGAAGCACAGAACTCGTGTGCAAAAGCTGTGGAAAAGACTGTCACTCAAGGATAGGATTGCGTCAGACACACGAGGAAATGCAACCAGACCCAACTGTGATGCAGTGGCGTAGCTAGACCTTTTGCCGCCCGGGGCGGTCTCCAATTTGCCGCCCTTTCTAAGTAGATAGTATCATGACTTTTATAAATTAATAAACATAAATAAATAATTGTAATTGAAACAAAGTAAAGGTGGCGAACATTTCTACCACTGATCCATATTTAAGTTAGTGGCAATAAAGGAGGCCAAATAAGATGTTATACATATAAATAATAAATACATATTTTTTTAATAAAAATACGAGATACTTTTTTTTTAAAGGTTACAAGAAAGTTACTGAGGTTGCAACGCCTCCATGAGACAGACGTATTCCAAATTTACACCAAAAAATTAAATTACCAATTTGTATGCTTTTATTTTGTATTTATAAATAAATTATTTAATTATATTTTTACAAACAAATTGTGTACATAGGTATGTAAACATATTATTTTTAAATTTATTTTCCAAACTTTCGTAGTAGAAAAATTGTGTATTATGCTATCAAAATTTAAATAATTTGTTATATTTTGTTCTATGGACAATATTGAAAGATTTTGTAGTCTTAAATCAAGTTCAAGGGTCGGGAAACTTTTTGTCAGAGAGAGTCATACGTCATACATTATTTTTAAAACTAAAAATTCAAGTACATGTGTGCATTTTGTGTAATTTCAACACTAAAAGTACCATAATTATGTCTCTTAATTCTTTTTAATATCATTGCTATGCTATTTATTGTTTATGCAATTCAAAGGAATCTGAATAAACGTTTTTTTAAAGAATAGTCGAACATTTGTCTGAGAGCCAGATGCAGCCATCAATAGAGCAACATCTGGCTCGCGAGAGATGGTTTCCCAACCGATGTCTTAAATCATGCACTCATTGTGGAAACTGAAGATAATTTTTTATCAACTTCAGTTTGGAGAAGCTCCTTTCACAACTAGCGACACTGATAACAATAATTGTTATAAAAATTCTTAGAATATAAAATACACAAACAAATTGTGCAATGAAAACAATATATTTAAGCTTTATTTATAAACTAATACGACAAGCGGACCTTTTCCTCCATTTTCCCAACGCAATGCCTCTTTTTGTAGTATAGGTACAGCCACAAAACCTGGATCATTTTTCTTTCATTATGGATCTGTTCTTTATCAATGTCAATAAAATCATTTATTTGACATTCAATTTCTTCACTTAGTAGGTTACATGGGATTATACACGAATATTTTCTTACATGGACATGCAACTGATCAAAGAGTTCTTTTAATTTCTTTATAATTCGATCCATGGATTAAAAAATTTATCGTTGTACTTCATGTTCTAAAGATAGGACCACGTCTTGTGAATTTTCCCCACTCACACGTTTTTCCCTTCTAGCTTGGCGTTTCCTTTATTTTCTACAAAGTAAATAAACGAGTCTACAACTTTAACTTCACCAACATCAATAACTACGTATCTTTTAATTTGACTAGTTTAATATTTGTGGGAAATATCTGGAGAGCTGTCAAATATCATACAAATGTTTTTAGCTTGCTTTAATTGGTCCATTATTGTTTTTCTCGCTGCACCTCTCACTAGGTCTATGAATTCATTTTGAATCATTTTCCACAAATAGGAGACACTATATTTATTACCCATCTTAATTTGTACTAAATGTTCACATAATACTGGGTCGTACTTGGCCAACAAGTCCAAAAGCTCTAGAAAATGTCCTATATTTTCAATTGAATTGATGTCTTCCTCATGAATACTTTCACGATGACTTCTCAACGCCAATTTTGTTTAACTAAGAATCTAATTATATCAAGTATTGTGAGAATTTCCTTTCATTTTTTCTTATTTCTTTTCAATATTCTGTTGTTGTAGATTATCAAAAGTTGCACCTTGTCCAATTCTTATTTCTAATTCCTTCCATTGGGAAAATGATAGAATCTGCCGTATTTTCAACTCGTGTTGACTTATTCAGTAGACTCAACTCTTGTTGACTTAATTTGAGATTAAATTTCCACTATTTGTTGAAACTATTTTCCGTCTTAAAATTTGATTGGAAAAAATCATCAAACAGTTGACAGCAAAAACAATATATAATTTTCTTCAATGGTGAATACACCATCCACGATCTTAACAAATTTTCACCATTATGCAAAATTTGGAGAAAAAAAACACAACAATCGCGATTAATCTTTCTTGTGAAAAATCGTAATAATTTTCACTAAAATAGACTAATTCAAACTATCTAAACATTACTTTAATAGGATATGCATAACAGTTTTAGTGAATAAACGTATTTTAAAAAACACACACATTTTGTTTGTGCTACTTTAATGAAAAAAAATATTAATTCTTAATAAATTACCTTAGAATAATTTTCTTAAACTAAAACAGTAATATAAATTACTACTTGCAAGTTAAACACAATATTTAAACCACAATGCCATGTGGGTACTTTTTCGCGTATCATTCTGCGCATGTCGAAAATCAACGCAATAACTGTCGCAGCGATATTAATAGTTAATAGTATATTCCGTCCAGCAGTGATGTGTTCTTTGTGTTGTTTTCTTATAAAAAGCGTCATCTGTGATTTATACCGCTTAATTTTCAAAACAAATCGATACAATTTTTAAACTATTTTAAATTTCTTAGCGGTTATGCGTTAGTTATAACAAACAGTATGTAATAAAAAATGTATTGAGAATCTCTTAATTACGACTCGAAAGTACGAATATTTTATTTTCACCCGGGTTTTCCTCTTTCAAAAGAAAAAGGGCGGTTGTCCGAAAGGGCTGTACTTTTCAAATTCCCCCAAATGCCGCCCCCAAATCGTGTGCCGCCCGGGGCGGACCGCCCCACCGCCCCCCCCCTAGCTACGCCACTGCTGTGATGCACCATCGTCTCTCGAGACGGAAGGATGCTGATGGAATGATATTAGTACAGTTTCTTACGGTGGGAACTACAAACACAAGATTTTTTTTTAATCATGAAATAAAAATAATAATAATTTAAGCAAATCACAATTTAAAGTGATAATTATTTAACACTGATATTTAACAGAAAAGTATCTCAATTTACGCCCTGATATTTGGGCCAAAAATACAAATATGAAATTTGCCTTTCTCTCACGAGTCATGAGGCCAAAGTATTCAACAGTAGAAACATGATATTTAAAGAAATAATTGATTGATATGCAACTAAACATATATTACCTAAAACTCGCTGATTGGAAATGTATCATCACATATTACATGAGAGTGGACCCTAACTATTCAATACTTGACGTTCTTCCATTGAACAAAAATATCGTCATTCGGACATTGGTTGAAAATATCATCATTGACATTTTGGCATTCCATTAAAATCTTTATTGAAATCCTAATATCTGACCACATTTTTAGAGAGTTTTTTTTTCCTAACGCTGAGCCAAACCTTGACGAAACAAACTCCGAAGTCCTGTTGTAAACTAGTGCAATAAACTAGTCCAATAAACTAGTGCAATAAACTAGTGCAATAAACTAGTGCAATAAACTAGTGCAATAAACTAGTGCAATAAACTAGTGCAATAAACTAGTGCAATAAACTAGTGCAATAAACTAGTGCAATAAACTAGTGCAATAAACTAGTGCAATAAACTAGTGCAATAAACTAGTGCAATAAACTAGTGCAATAAACTAGTGCAATAAACTAGTGCAATAAACTAGTGCAATAAACTAGTGTAATAAACTAGTGTACTAAACTAGTGCAATAAACTAGTGTAATAAACTAGTGCAATAAACTAGTGTAATAAACTAGTGCAATAAACTAGTGCAATAAACTAGTGCAATGTTTTACCGATTTCAAGGATGTTTGTCATAAATTCATCTATACGAAAATCACTCACTCTATTATCTCCTAATATAAATTATCTTCTCTTGAAGAGTTTTCCTCATAAAAGAAATTCTATTTTTGTTCAGTCTCAATTTTGATAGAAAAGCAACATGAAGAGGAGAAAAAAAATATATTATTTGACCTGCAAAGTTCTTCTGATACCGCTAAGTCCTTATACCACCAAGACCTTCTGATACCGCTAAGTCCTTATACCACCAAGACCTTCTGATACCGCTAAGTCCTTATACCACCAAGACCTTCTGATACCGCTAAGTCCTTATACCACCAAGACCTTCTGATACCGATAAGTCCTTATACCACCAAGACCTTCTGATACCGCTAAGTCCTTATACCACCAAGACTTTCTGATACCGCTAAGTCCTTATACCACCAAGACCTTCTGATACCGCTAAGTCCTTATACCACCAAGACCTTCTGATACCGCTAAGTCCTTATACCACCAAGACCTTCTGATACCAACAAGTCCTTCTCATACCATCAAGTCTTTCTCATACCATCAAGTCCTCCTCATACCATCAAGTCTTTCTCATACCATCAAGTCCTTCTCAGACCATCAAGTCTTTCTCATACAATCAAGTCCTTCTCATACCATCAAGTCTTTCTCATACCATCAAGTCCTTCTCATACCATCAAGTCCTTCTCATACCACCGAGCCCTTCTGATACCGCCAAGCCCTTCTGATACCGCCAAGTCCTTCTCATACCACCAAGTCCTTCTCATACCAACAAGTCCTTCTCATACCATCAAGTCCTTCTCATACCATCAAGTCTTTCTCATACCATCAAGTCCTTCTCATACCATCAAGTCCTTCTCATACCATCAAGTCCTTCTCATACCATCAAGTCATTCTCATACCATCAAGTCCTTCTCATACCATCAAGTCCTTCTCATTAAGTCCTCTTCATACCGCCAAGTCCTCCTCATACCACCAAGTTCTTCTCATACCACCAAGTTCTTACACCACCAAGTCCTTCTCATACCACCAAGTTCTTATACCGCCAAATCCTCCTCATACCACCAAGTTCTTATACCACCAAGTCCTTCTAATACTACCGTTCTTATACCGCCAAGTCCTCCTTATAGCACCAAGTTCTTATACCGCCAAGTCCTTCTCATACCACCAAGTCCTTCTCATACCACCAAGTCCTTCTCATACCACCAAGTCCTTCTCATACCACCAAGTCCTTGTCATACCACCAAGTCCGCCTCATACCACCAAGCTCTTATACCGCCAAGTCCTCCTCATACCACCAAGTTCTTATACCGCCAAGTCCTCCTTATAACACCAAGTTCTTATACCGCCAAGTCCTTCTCATACCACCAAGTCCTTGTCATACCACCAAGTCCGCCTCATACCACCAAGCTCTTATACCGCCAAGTCCTTCTCATACCACCAAGTTCTTATACCGCCAAGTCCTCCTTATAACACCAAGTTCTTATACCGCCAAGTCCTCCTCATACCACCAAGTCCGCCTCATACCACCAAGTCCGCCTCATACCACCAAGTTCTTATACCGCCAAGTCCTCCTCATACCACCAAGTCCGCCTCATACCACCAAGTCCTCCTCATACCACCAAGTTCTTATACCGCCAAGTCCTCCTTATAACACCAAGTTCTTATACCGCCAAGTCCTTCTCATACCACCAAGTCCTTGTCATACCACCAAGTCCGCCTCATACCACCAAGCTCTTATACCGCCAAGTCCTCCTCATACCACCAAGTTCTTATACCGCCAAGTCCTCCTTATAACACCAAGTTCTTATACCGCCAAGTCCTCCTCATACCACCAAGTCCGCCTCATACCACCAAGTCCGCCTCATACCACCAAGTTCTTATACCGCCAAGTCCTCCTCATACCACCAAGTCCGCCTCATACCACCAAGTCCTCCTCATACCACCAAGTTCTTATACCGCCAAGTCCTTCTCATACTACCAAGTCCGCCTCATACCACCAAGTCCGCCTCATACCACCAAGTCCGCCTCATACCACCAAGTTCTTATACCGCCAAGTCCTTCTCATACTACCAAGTCCTTCTCATACTACCAAGTCCGCCTCATACCACCAAGTCCGCCTCATACCACCAAGTCCGCCTCATACCACCAAGTTCTTATACCGCCAAGTCCTTCTCATACTACCAAGTCCGCCTCATACCACCAAGTCCTCCTCATACCACCAAGTCCGCCTCATACCACCAAGTCCGCCTCATACCACCAAGTTCTTATACCGCCAAGTCCTTCTCATACTACCAAGTCCTCCTCATACCACCAAGTCCGCCTCATACCACCAAGTCCTTCTCATACTACCAAGTCCTCCTCATACTACCAAGTCCTCCTCATACCACCAAGTTCTTATACCGCCAAGTCCTTCTCATACTACCAAGTCCTTCTCATACCACCAAGTCCTCCTCATACCACCAAGTTCTTATACCGCCAAGTCCTTCTCATACTACCAAGTCCTTCTCATACTACCAAGTCCTCCTCATACCGCGCTGTAACGTTTCAGTGCGTGAAGTTTACGCCGTACCCTTCCTTGGCACACAGGAGGCCGCTTTTATTGGATCATGTTCCATTCAGACCTACATAAGTCTTCTCCTTGGCCAGACGACAGGACCAGATCGTTGTATCATGTCAGATGCGGGGAGGGGGGAGGCAACGGATTTATCCATATTAATTAAGTCGGAGGAGACTGACACGTTTTTTTTTAAATTTTTTTTTATTTTTATAAAAGATATGTCAATTTCAGAGACGATATTGATCCGTGTCACGTGTCATGAATCAATTAGGATTAATTTTGCCTTGACCTTGACCTCTTAGTGTCTGACAAGTTCAACATTTTATTTTAGTTGTAGAGGTGAAAGGTGTCCTTTTCTGTTCACTGAACACCGCAGGGGTAAGGGGGTCATGAGGCAGGGGTCGTGGGGTCATGAGGCAGGGGTCGTGGGGTCATGAGGCAGGGGTCGTGGGGTCATGGGGCAGGGGTCGTGGGGTCATGAGGCAGGGGTCGTGGGGTCATGGGGCAGGGGTCGTGGGGTCATGAGGCAGGGGTCGTGGGGTCATGAGGCAGGGGTCGTGGGGTCATGAGGCAGGGGTCGTGGGGTCATGAGGCAGGGGTCGTGGGGTCATGAGGCAGGGGTCATGGGGCTATCAAATCAGCGGGTGCATTTAATCCTGAGTCGCTAATAAAATGTTTTAATTTTTAGACGAACGTTAATGGGCACATATTGTGACATATCATGTCTAAGAAATGTTTATACACGTAAGTTAAACTACTCAATCAATTTGTTTTATTAAAAACTCTACTTGCCTTGTCCTATTCCCGTCCCACGCCCCATATATACATGCTTGAAATCCATTTCACTCAATACAAACTCTTTTGGTAACCAAATCGTATTGATTTTCGACCTACTTAAATTGATTACCATTTAGTGGGTCATTGTCACTATAATTACCTTTAATTTTTGTTTAAAACTGTTTTCTAAATGATGAATTTTAATTTAAATTTATAGTTTCAGAGGCACATTGCAAAAGAAAAATAACATTGTTTTTCCTTACCGCTATTTAAACCGTCTACCTTCAAAATCAAACTCTGCCGCTTTAATCATTTGAACGAACGCCGCACACGTTTCACAGATAGAAATAACATATGCGTAAAACTGAGCTCAAAATACTCCTTGTGAATACACAAATGGGCTGGTGACTTGAATCTCAACAGTTGTGACTGACTAAATGTTTTAGGGCAGATGAAATCTTTACATGAATATATTTTTTTGCGTACAGGTTGAGCTCACATGCAGGGCCGTCTTAACCCATCGGCCCGTTGGGCATTTGCCCGGGGACCCACGGGCATGGGGGCCCCCCATGCGAATATGTCGTAGGGTTTAAACAACAATGTTATTGAAATTAGTTTAGTGACAATAAAATAAATAATGCAATATTTTTAATATTATCAGCCATTTATTTTTTTATTCCTGGGGGGGGGGAGGGGGTAACACTATTTCTTTGCCCAGGGGCCCAACACTATTTCTTTGCCCAGGGGCCCAACACTATTTCTTTGCCAAGGGGCCCGACACTATTTCTTTGCCCAGGGGCCCAACACCATGTCTTTGCCCAGAGGCCCAACACTATTTCTTTGCCCAGGGGCCCAACACTATTCCTTTGCCCAGGGGCCCAACACTATTTCTTTGCCCAGGGGCCCAACACTATTTCTTTGCCCAGGGGCCCAACACTTTTTCTTTGCCCAGGGGCCCAACACTATTTCTTTGCCCAGAGGCCCAACACTATTTCTTTGCCCAGGGGCCCAACACTATTTCTTTGCCCAGGGGCCCAACACTATTTCTTTGCCCAGGGGCCCAACACTATTTCTTTGCCCAGGGGCCCAACACTATTTCCTTGCCCAGGGGTCCAACACTATTTCTTTGCACTGGGCCCAAATTTGTGTAAAGACGGCTCTGCCCACATCGTAAAATAAATCATACGTTTAGATTGTTTTCAAATGAAATCAAAGTAGTAAAAAAAAATTAAAGTTATCTAAATTTATCGAACATTTCAAGAACAAGATCGATGCAAAGTGGGGGAAAATTCAATAACAGGATTGGACCAGGAATACGTTATAAAGTTATCACGTTAAATAAAATCAAGGGGGAAAAGCTTTCCTTTTTTTCCCTCTGGTTTATGTTCTATTATTTGTTCTTTACTCTAAAGTGGAAGTGAAGATTTTAAAATCTCGTAATTCTGTCCATTACTGGCTATGTGTGTGTGTGTGGGGGGGGGGTGTTGGTATTTACCAAACAGTGTAGCAGTGTCCCCACATCACTAACACCTGTTACTGGCTACTGGCCGTGTACATCCATTCACCCAGCGTAGCATGGTCCCCAACATCACTCACATCTGTTACTGGCCGTGTACATCCATTCACCCAGTGTAGCATGGTCCCCCAACATCACTCACATCTGTTACTGGCCGTGTACATCCATTCACCCAGTGTAGCATGGTCCCCAACATCACTCACATCTGTTACTGGCTGTGTACATCCATTCACCCAGCGTAGCATGGTCCCCAACATCACTCACATCTGCTACTGGCTGTGTACATCCATTCACCCAGTGTAGCATGGTCCCCAACATCACTCACATCTGCTACTGGCTGTGTACATCCATTCACCCAGCGTAGCATGGTCCCCAACATCACTCACATCTGCTACTGGCTGTGTACATCCATTCACCCAGCGTAGCATGGTCCCCCAACATCACTCACATCTGCTACTGGCTGTGTACATCCATTCACCCAGCGTAGCATGGTCCCCCAACATCACTCACATCTGCTACTGGCTGTGTACATCCATTCACCCAGCGTAGCATGGTCCCCCAACATCACTCACATCTGTTACTGGCTGTGTACATCCATTCACCAAGCGTAGCATGGTCCCCCAACATCACTCACATCTGTTACTGGCTGTGTACATCCATTCACCCAGCGTAGCATGGTCCCCCAACATCACTCACATCTGTTACTGGCCGTGTACATCCATTCACCCAGCGTAGCATGGTCCCCCAACATCACTCACATCTGTTACTGGCTGTGTACATCCATTCACCCAGTGTAGCATGGTCCCCCAACATCACTCACATCTGTTACTGGCCGTGTACATCCATTCACCCAGTGTAGCATGGTCCCCCAACATCACTCACATCTGTTACTGGCTGTGTACATCCATTCACCCAGCGTAGCATGGTCCCCCAACATCACTCACATCTGTTACTGGCCGTGTACATCCATTCACCCAGTGTAGCATGGTCCCCCAACATCACTCACATCTGTTACTGGCTGTGTACATCCATTCACCCAGCGTAGCATGGTCCCCCAACATCACTCACATCTGTTACTGGCCGTGTACATCCATTCACCCAGTGTAGCATGGTCCCCCAACATCACTCACATCTGTTACTGGCCGTGTACATCCATTCACCCAGCGTAGCATGGTCCCCCAACATCACTCACATCTGTTACTGGCCGTGTACATCCATTCACCCAGTGTAGCATGGTCCCCCAACATCACTCACATCTGTTACTGGCCGTGTACATCCATTCACCCAGTGTAGCATGGTCCCCCAACATCACTCACATCTGTTACTGGCCGTGTACATCCATTCACCCAGCGTAGCATGGTCCCCCAACATCACTCACATCTGTTACTGGCCGTGTACATCCATTCACCCAGCGTAGCATGGTCCCCCAACATCACTCACATCTGGCTACTGGCCGTGTACATCCATTCACCCAGCGTAGCATGGTCCCCCAACATCACTCACATCTGTTACTGGCCGTGTACATCCATTCACCCAGCGTAGCATGGTCCCCCAACATCACTCACATCTGTTACTGGCCGTGTACATCCATTCACCCAGCGTAGCATGGTCCCCCAACATCACTCACATCTGTTACTGGCCGTGTACATCCATTCACCAGCGTAGCATGGTCCCCCAACATCACTCACATCTGTTACTGGCCGTGTACATCCATTCACCCAAGCGTAGCATGGTCCCCAACATCACTCACATCTGTTACTGGCCGTGTACATCCATTCACCCAGCGTAGCATGGTCCCCCAACATCACTCACATCTGTTACTGGCCGTGTACATCCATTCACCCAGCGTAGCATGGTCCCACAACATCACTCACATCTGTTACTGGCCGTGTACATCCATTCAACCCAGCGTAGCATGGTCCCCAACATCACTCACATCTGCTACTGGCCGTGTACATCCATTCACCCAGAAAGCTCAAGAGTTGAGTTACTGCGTGCCCTGACTAGCCAATGTCCACTGACGTCTGGGTCTGCTCTCACCACCCTTGTACTAACGTCTGCTAATCAGACAGCAGACGTGCCCGGATAACGCAGATGAGTTCTGGGTCCGAGGGTTCTTCCAATTTTTTTTCCCCTTCTCGACTCGGGAAACGATTGCGTCATTTAAAATCTGAGAAAATTCAGGTGGACTGTTGAAAAGTTCTAAATACCAAATAAATATTTGTCGATATGTGGGAATATATGGGGATATGTAGGAACTTATGGGGAATATATGGGGACATGTGGGGATATATGGGGATATTTTGAGATATGTTTGACGAATATGTACATACTCAAGGTATTAAAATAGAAAAGTTGGTATTTCGATATGTGAGGATATGTGGGAATTTGTGAGGCTATGTCATTTAGGAATTTAAGAATCTTATCTACCAAATAAAGAAATATCAGAACTGGAAGATTAAATAGATGCTATTGCAGTTGCGCTACTGCTCCATATTGCATGTCAGCTATACATCAGATGGCATATATTTCGAAAATAAAAAAGTTTAAGGAATGCAATCCTTTGGCACTTTGACTACAGATGGCATGAACCAAATACACAACACAAATACACAACTCAAATACACAACTCAAATACACAAATCAAATACACAACTCAAATACACAACTCAAATACACAAATCAAATACTACAGTGTCAGTTTTTAGTTGCTATCCCCCATACTTCAGTTCGGATATTCTGAAATTTTCCCCTTCTTTTGTAGACATGTGCCCGTTATTTTATTTCGCTACTTTGTTAAGTTAATCTAGGTAGGGTAGACATAAAACACATGGTTATTGTAATTAAAATTTTATTTTTTAAATTTTATACTTATATTGTTATAGAAGAACATTGATTGTTTTATTTACACACATTTGTTTTCTAATCCAAAAATACCATAGCACTCAAATTTCAAGTATGATTTTCACATCACCTCTATCACAAGAATGGTTTTAACGTCTCCTCTATTGCAATAATGTTTTTTTTTCACATCACTTCTATTACAAGAATGGTTTTAACGTCACCTCTATTGCAATAATGTTTTTTTTTCACATCACTTCTATTACAAGAATGGTTTCCACATCACTTCTATTACAAGAATGGTTTCCACATCACTTCTATTACAAGAATGGTTTCCACATCACTTCTATTACAAGAATGGTTTCCACATCACTTCTATTACAAGAATGGTTTCCACATCACTTCTATTACAAGAATGGTTTCCACATCACTTCTATTACAAGAATGGTTTCCACATCACTTCTATTACAAGAATGGTTTCCACATCACTTCTATTACAAGAATGGTTTCCACATCACTTCTATTACAAGAATGGTTTCCACATCACTTCTATTACAAGAATGGTTTCCACATCACTTCTATTACAAGAATGGTTTCCACATCACTTCTATTACAAGAATGGTTTCCACATCACTTCTATTACAAGAATGGTTTCCACATCACTTCTATTACAAGAATGGTTTCCACATCACTTCTATTACAAGAATGGTTTCCACATCACTTCTATTACAAGAATGGTTTCCACATCACTTCTATTACAAGAATGGTTTCCACATCACTTCTATTACAAGAATGGTTTCCACATCACTTCTATTACAAGAATGGTTTCCACATCACTTCTATTACAAGAATGGTTTCCACATCACTTCTATTACAAGAATG
>CALYLW010000889.1:197500-250300 GCA_944989445.1 Ampullaceana balthica | reverse complement strand
AGTGATGGGACGATTAATCGGAATCGTATCGGAATAATCGGAATATCGGGACTTTTACAAAGTATCGGGAATCGGCATCGGAGCTGAATAATTTAGACCCGATTCCGATTCCAAAACGATTCTTAACTGATTAACAACCATGAGCCGCGTTATAAAAAAAATATTTTTTTAACATTTATTTTCTTTATTTTGTTCCGAGATTTTTAATTACCGGCAGGAAGTTTATTTAAAACCACATGATATCAGCAAAATGTAAACAATCTTTTTACTGTACTATGTATATTGCCACCTACACTAAAAATTCTCTCGCTCTATAACTTAAGAAGGTGGAGCACATAAAAACTTTCTTGAGGAGAGCCAAACTTGGAAGTTCTTCTTTGTTCGCTTTCCACCAGCTAAGAGGATTCTCATTGTTTGCAATCAGTATTAGTGTAGCTTGTAAGGAAAGTCACGCAAGTGCCCTCCAAGGGACAGTATCGCTCAATCTGGGAATCACTGTTGTGAATGATGCTAACTCGGTCTACTACTACTATTACTATGTCTATTGCTTTGTCCTCATTGTTTCATTCATAAAAGGTGGCCGTGTGCAAAAGAAATTTAACTTTTTGTTAGAATTAATTATGAGTCAAAGTTGAAGGTTCAATGGGAGTTACTAATTTTTTTATAGAGGACAGTTCGCTTTGTCATGAGTCATATCACTATGTCTAGTAGAGCTTGTTGGAACTAAAACTAGTAAACACAACAGAAACTTTGTTTAAAACGAATTATACTGTTTATACAAAGTTAAATTGGTTATTAATAAAGGAATATTTTTAAAACAAACTAAAGAAATAATAATTTTATTTAGAGCATTGATCCTACAAATAAAATCATTATTAAAACGAGAGTTAAAGTGCGTGACGCTAACAGCGGAATTAAGGTCACAAAATGTGGGGGTAAAATGCATTGGCTGCATTGAGTATTGGGACAATTTGAACAACACTTTAAAAAATTTATAACTTTAAAACTACTAATCCTAAAAATATAATTTTGGTGTTAAAATTTACTTAAAAATCAGCTCTATTTAACTATGCCATTAGTTGTTTTTTTTTAAGTTAATTTTTATTTACTAAAGTCCCTACCTTAGGAAAGAAAAATTAGGGAGTTAGGAACATTACGTAAACCCTCACACAGTGCACTCCTGTATATTTAATTTTAACTGATTAGCTACCGAATTGAAAAACAGGCTGTGGCCGAATTAAATGTGTGCCCCCTTTCCCACTAGCATGTATGTGTAGAAATTTAGCTTCAGTTTTCTTATTTCCTAACAAATTTTAATAGTTAAGTTAAAATGTCATTTTGCAGATAAATAAATTTTCTGTAAGTTAAGTATACAATATTTTATTGTTAATTTATAAAGTTTAAAATGTTTATTTTTGATTTTAACAAAAACTTACGAAAATTGGAAAAACGGGGCACCTTACCTTCAAATGCTAGCTTTTTTACTATTACATAGTATACTCGCCAAAGAGAAACCGTTTAGAACCAACAACTGGAGAGATGCTTATGTTTTTGCACTATAACTTGCGAGTGCTTCAATTTGACTATGATTAAATGCATATTCTTACTATCAACTGATCTAACTGAATGAAGTTTTTCTCATTAAATGTAATTATTTATATTATTTTGAACTCAATACTTCATCTTTGTATTATTAAAATGGAATTATTGATAGATGTGTTTATATAAAGCCTTTCTAATACATTTTCCATAATGTATGCTTCAATAGCAAGTTAACAAACTTTTCTAATCAACTCTCAACTTTTATATTAATTAAATATGTTAATACCTGGGCACAGTAATATATATATATATATATGTAATAATGGCTAGGAATCGTATCGGGAATCGGGATAATTTGGGAGAATCGGAATCGTTAAAAAATTTTGGTATCGTCCCATCACTAGTTTCCTTTATTTTTTTAAATATAGCTCACGTTTTCACATTAATTTTTTAAAATAAAACTTGAAAAGTTGCTTTCATTTGAATACCCTTGTCTTAGGGTAAGACTTACATGGTTTTAATGTTTTGCACTAGTAAATTGTTATTTTGTTTCTAGGTAACAGTCTCATGGGAGTTCAGGACTGAATGCTTTCCATTGATGGCAAAGTAGTCATCCATGCTGATGAGAATGATTTTCTAAAGGCTGTTGGTTGCCTCTGCGGTGCCTATTACACATTCAACATTAAATATGATACAGAAGCAATCTCAACTTTGGAGTTTTTGCAAAGGTTAGAAATTTATGTTTTCATATGTGATTAAATGTATTTGTAAATTTCATTTCAGAAGTATTTACTCTAATTTTCCTTTTTTCCACAATTAATTTTCCCTCTACGAACAAGTTTTTAACTATCTGGTATGCGTCCCTCTCCGCCTTATGGTTGCAGATGTTAAGATTATCTAGTAAAGGCTCTTTCCAGATTATATAGATAATTTTAACGTTTAATGCCCAAAAGCGAGATAATGCGCGCCTTGTCTCTAATCCCAAAGCGCTGTAATGCGCGCCTCGATGGCACTCTTTAGTAATGAGATCATAAAAAAAAGAAATTCTTCATTTAGTGAGAGAAGCTTTAGTCGACTTCCGTAAATGGCGACAGTTGCCTTTGCTAGTGTTATCGCTCCATTCGCAAAGTTGTGCGTGTTTTAATTTTTAAAACATTGAAGATGTGATTTTGCTATGCTTTTTTGTAAATATAATAGTACTAAACTACAGATAAAATTAGTATTAAACTCAAGTCGGTCTTTTGGATACATAAAATAACCATTCTTATCCTAAAAGATGAAGTCAGTATGATAATAATATAAATACATTTTCCGTAATTTTTTTAAATTGCATAACCAGTTGATCGCAATTAAAGGGAAATCCTTACGGGACTGAGGCGGAAGTTTACCGAAAACCTTATGGGGCTTTAAACGTTAATAAACTAAATTTTGTGTTGTCTTTTTTCTACTTTGTCTTCTGAATCGTTTTCTTCTAGTCATGTTATTATTGTTATACTTCTTTGTTGAAATCTTAGCCAAGGAGGTTTAGTATTCATTAACCCATCTATGTGTGCCCTTTTATTCAGCCAACAAGAAACTTATAGCAAAACTGTTTTTTGAGAAGCAGCTTTCTCTTGGAAGCTGAAATAACTAAGTTTTTTCACCAATTATTTAAAAATATTTTTTAAAGTTTTGTTATTACTTTTAATTGATCAAATTTTTCTTGCCCATTTTAAGAAAATCTTCAATTTTTTTTTAATTTAAAAAAAAATTTAAAAATTTAAAAAAAAAGAATTTAAAAAAATTTAAATTAAAAAAAAATTTATTAAAAAAAATAATTTATTTTTAAAAATTAAAAAAATTTTTTTTTAAAATTCAAAAAAAAATAAATAAATTTTAAAAAATGTATATATATAAAAAAAAATTTAATTTATTTTTTAAAAAAAAATTATGAAATGGTTTTAATTCTTTTATGACAATGACTGGTTTTGTATTCAACCTTGGATGCTTTGAAATACTCTGGTTGAACATGTAATTTTCAAAAACACTTACTGCTATCAATGTATTGTGTGTTTTTACATTTTAAGCTTTCCTTTAAATGTATTTTCAGTTACAGAATTTAATAAACCTGTTATTCCTTTCTTTTTCAATTAGGTGGATGCAAGATAAAAGAAAATGGCAGCAGCACACCCAGTAAAGGAAAAGCAACAGAAGAAGGCGTTGGCAGAAAAGTTGCAAGCGTAATAAGAGATCTCTCAGACTTTGAATGTACACAAAGATGAATGTTGATACTGTTATGACCTGAATGGACTTAATAAAAAAATGTATTAATTTTTAAAATACTTATCTCATTTTTTTGCGTCCAGTTTGTATTGCTTATTAGTAGCTAATGTTAAAACAAGGGCTGTATTAATGAGGGTGGGGGGGGGACTGCCCTAAAATGGAGGGGGGGTGGTTATCGTTTTTTTTTAAAAATAACGTTAACTTAACGTTAACGGTATCCTAAGAGTTTACGACATTCCGTCGTAAAATAACGGTAAGCCAAAAACGATAAGTTATCGCTGCGGTAAGTTACCGTTAAAAAGCGCTTAGTTAATGGCAGCTAGTACACGATAACTTACTGTCGTTTTACGGTAAGATTTTTTTACAGTGTGGGGTCGTTTGACGGGTAACCGCTGAGTGTATCTCGGCAACTACGCAAAACACTAAAATCGAAATTTGTGGGTCTCTCTTGCGTGAAGACATTGTTCGTGAAGCAAATAATTCAGTTGCATTTTCTATACTTGCCGACGAGACAAATGACATTTCGGGAGGCATTGAGCAGATGTCACTTGGTGTTAGATTTGTACAAATTAGAACAAAATTGGAAAATGATGGTCACAGAAGAAATTCCTGGGATATATTACAATTGTCAATAGAACAGCTGAAGGTTTAGCCAACACCATCATTACTAATTCATTAGAATTTTGATTAAATATGACAATGCTTGTTGGTCAAGGATACTACGAATGTTATACAATGGCAGGTAAAGAAGGAGGATCCAAGCAATAATTCGAAAAAAATACCCAAAGCAGCATTTTTACATTGCAGTTCACATAAACTAAATCTTGTTGTGAACGATTTAAATATTGTGAATGTTGTACGAAAAAAAATAGAAAAAATTAAGTAAATTATAGTGTTTTTCCGAGAAAGTAATCAGCAAAGAAAACTTATTCTAAATGTTCCTTTTCTATGTGAAACTAGATGGACACATACATATAAAGGCTTGCGGATTCTGGCTGAAAATGTTACAGAAATTTTTAAACAACTGGAATATTTTATGTAATCAGTTATATTTGCAGATATAATTCTTTTTTATGTTTGATAAATGTAAACTGTCTTCCATGTAATAAACTTTCAGGAAATTTAGTTTAGTTTTATTGTAACAACTTTATAACATTTTTATGAATTTTTTTTTCCTCAAATGTAGGGGGGGGGCAAATGCCCCCCTTCCCTACGCCTATGCCTTTAGCCAATGATTATAATAAGTTGTATGCAGATGATATAAGAAAAATCTAAAGTTAGGGCTTCCAGCCATCTATGAGTGGGTATTAGGAGTTCAATTCCATACACTAATTTTAGATAATTCACCTTATCTATTTTTGTCTACATCAAGCTATTTAAGCGGTATTTAGTATTCAAAATTTTATTTTCCAATATTTTCATATTAGAAAGAATTTACAAATATGTCCCGTGCAGAACAGATCATAGTGTTAAGTTTAAAACTGCTTTAGATTTAGGTCAAGCTAATTCGAGATGCATCAAACAATTTATTTCAGAATGGCATACCATGCAAAGCAACAAACAGGTGAATGAGCAAACTTTGTTTTAAATATATGAATATATATATATATGTGTGTGTGTGTGTGTGTGTGTATGTGCGTGCGTGTGAATAATTCAACAAGTAAAAAAGAAGTTGTAGAATACATGATGCAGATTATGGAATAAACAGTTTCTCTTTTGCTTAACATAATTTATACCTAAAGAGAAAAAAATACGCACCTTGGAAAGGCAGTAAAAACAAAACAAAGGCCAATAGTTTAAAAAACGTTGTCATTTTTTAAAATTTCTTGTATAAATTTATTTAGATCAGTGCTGAAATCTGTTTGGACAATAATAAAAAAAAATGATAAAAATGTACATATTACCAAAACAATGTGAGAGTGAAAAGATAATCTGCAACTTGTTAAAAATCAAAATTTAAACGGAAGGTAAAATTATCCGTTATCGGCACTATTTTTATCATGCTGCCCAGTTACAATCAGGGTTGCCAGGTGAAAAGAGAAGAAAACAAAGCCATGGTGTCACTAAAAAGAGCCCCAAAAAGACAAACGTATTTTTGGTATGATATGCCGTAATTTAGTGACAATTAAGGTTGTTAGAAGTGAGATACAAAATTAGTTACACGATTAGTGTATAATACAAGATCACTTGTTAGTAACTATCAGCCATCGCACTCGCAATAGCGTCTACAAGTTTGAACTCTTTCTCGTTTCTCACTTTATTTTTACAAATAGGTCTATATGTTGATGTATTCTCTCTACAGCTGTAGTTTACATATAGGCATACATGGGATGGTGGTAAAGGAGTAAAAGGCAGAAATGCCCCGGGCAGCACTTTGTTACGTGCGACAACATCCATTGTTGTCTTATTGCGTAAATAATAAGGCATTGCAATTTTAGTTCGAGAAAGGAGAGCTCTTCATTTTTATTTCTTGTTAAACAATTGAAACTTGTTCTAAACGATACTTTCCAATAGCAATACTTTTTGCTTTATTTTAGCCCTTTTTAAAAAAAAATTGGGATGAGGGCAGTGAATTCGGCATCGGACCAAAGTGACAGAAACCCATGTTACACCGCTGCGTTTAATAGCTGCAAGGGGATTATTGTTTTTTTTTAATTATCTGTACTGAATTACACTAATACTACCCAGGGTCTGCAAGTAAGGTCTACATTCACCAGTCAACTACAAAACTAGTTGTCACCGATACCCTCTTCAAAAATACTTCCCCTTGGTAACCACATGATGCACAAGGTTTCCTTTTTTTTAAAAAAAAATCTGTTTACACATAAATAACCAGAAAACTTAAACGTCTCACTCCCCCACCTATTGAAAGGCGATTGCTACCTGTAATTTTCCCTTGGCGCCTGGGCATTGCAACAAACAAAAGTAATACAATTTATTTTTGTTAATTTTTTTAAATAAAAAATATTTTTGAATTAAAAAAAAATATTTTAAAAAGCCAAGACAGAGCCAAATTTTAAAACATTATAATACATAATTTTTATATACAAAGATCCAAGAAAGAGCCAATAGCCCACGAAAATTTGTTACGCCAACACGTCTGAAAAAAGCCAAAATCATTAAATTTTGCCTCAAAAAGCCAACCTGGCAATACTGGGTTAAAAACAAGGTAGTGGGATAGCGGTGTGGGGCAGGAGGAGTATGGTTTGTTTTATCACTACCGTAGTTACTTCAATAAATCATATACAATTTCATCGTTTAATTTTTAAAATAGTAAAATGCAAGTTTTTTTAAGCCATCAAAAGTAAAAAGATATAAAATATTTAAGAAAACGAGTTAAATAATTAAGAAAGATCATCCGCAAACAGTAAACTTTTTGCTAATAAAATTTAAATAATTTTAATACGGAATAAAGGAAAATAAATAGATGAAAAATTATTAAAATTTTCAATGTAATCGAAAGCTTTACTTAATCTGTTAAGAAACGTACTCTAGGTCTTAAATATAGAAACGAACTAATTAAGCTAACTTGAAAACTAACTTACAAGAAAAAGAACAAGAAAAAGAAATATTTAACACTATACCTGAATTAAAATCTAAATGACTACTCTAAACTTAACCTGAGGGATAACAGAATACATAATCTGAAAATTAACTAACCAGAAATTTAACCTTAAAATAACTTACCCTCAGACTAGGCTTACTTAAAATATAAATCTGAGCCTAACGGCCTATCCATGAATCTTGAAAGAAAAGAGTTATTGTTGGAAAAAAGTCATATTTCTCTTACAGTAATAGCTGCGATATTCAAACCGAACAGACACCAAATATACACTCATGCATCAATAAACTATACAAAATATACTAATACACTAACTTTATATAACAAAAATACATAAATCTTACCAACAATTAATTCAAATTGAGTTGGGGAATGTTTTCAAGGCATCCGTACGGTATTGGACCTGCAGATGAGAAATTGAGCTTGACAATAAAATTGAAAAGCCACTGGGGAAATAATATTCCATTTATATGATGATTCACAATAATCTTCACCAAAATTATGTTTCATAAATTTTGTCCAAAAAAATGGGTGTGCTGTTCATGGAAATTTTTTTTTAATTTTTACTATTTTTAAAAATAAACTGTCTATTAATTAACTTTTTTGTCTTATTGCAATGTACAAATATATATCAAATAAAGAAAGAAAGCTTTCTTCTTAATCGCAAAGGCAAATGATTGTTAAATATTGATTAGTAAATGATAACACAGAGACCCGTAATTAATAAATGGACCTAAATGTATAAAACTATTTAACCTCCTAATAAAATCGTTGATGCCATGTTGGGCATTTTCTTTCGAAATTGAGAAGAACTAATCAGATCCTTGATCAGTTATTAAACTTCATCATCATTTCTTATTGAGTCAGATACTCTTTGTAAATAACTAAATTGCATCTTTAACGTCTACTTATTTATAATTGAGTATAAACGTCACTGTAACTGATATCTCAAGAAATCATACACGAGCACAATGCCGGCTGCTTTGCTACGGAGCAAGTACAATGAAAATATCAATATTTTGTTTCTGGGTCTCATCTTCCTCTTGAAACATTATAGATGAATAAACTTTTAATGACGTCCAGGAATTAGGTTTTTCTGCATTAATAACGCGTGCTTTTCTGTAACTGAAGTGTCAGAATAACAATGGTTGCTACCTTTTCGTAACTCCAATGTACAATGTTATTTCGAGTGAATTCATGACCTTTGTTCAGGATGAATTGGATATTTTGTTATTGAGTGATATAATATTTAAATGAATATTGATGCAAATGGGATAGGCAATATGGATTGTTTTTGTTTTTTTAAAAATGAATCTAATGGTTTTGGCTTTAAATTGGCATTTAGGTTCAGCTTAATTTATGTCAAATGCTTATGAACATTGACAAAGCTACAGACCTAAGGCCACACACTGTTGGGAGATGTTGTTGACTCCTGCTTCTTCCATTTTAAAATTACCCTTCAAATGATCACAAAATCAGCCGTCAATGTAAAAGAACTGTTCCATCCTCTAGCCTGACTCTAACGTCAACCAATCTTTTCCTTCGATGTAATTTATGGAGCAATCGTTCCAGACCATCGCATGTAATATTGCAGCACCGGAACTAAATAAACTATCTCTCACCTAACAAACATTTGCAATTGCATTCATCACTAATCACTTTCTAAATGCATGAAATGTAGTTGCTTGTGCGTTTTTCTATTTATACATTTAATTTATCTAATTTACCTTTGGTAATAGCCGACCCGGTATTGTGTTATATATTTTTTTTTATTAATGTTTCATTTTGACAAGCCAGAACCCACTAAAATCTTGTAAATTATTTTTAAAATAATACTTAATTAATTATAAAAAGACATATTACTTCTTATTAATCTACAGTACACTTATTGCGGCTCTTTAAGCGTGAGTACTTATTTTATTTGATATTTAATGTTTCATTACCATAAAAAAATGTCAAATACATATAATTAAAACATTAGCTACATTATTTTTTAAACATTGAAGACAGATAAGATGGCGTGATTTTCTCATGTGCTGCGACATGATACCCTGACAAAAATCATGCTTCAAGGCACTGTAAAAGGGGGCCGGCGAAGAGGTCGACAGCGGAAAAGTTGGCTTGACAACATAAAAGATTGGACAGTGATGAGATTGAATGAATTGTAATTATTGTTCACTGCTTAAGAAAGGCAGATTTGGAGATCGTTACCTGTTGATGTGTCCATGCGTTCCCCCCAACGACCGCAACGGCCACGAAATTGATGATGAGGATGAAAGTAACAATTAAAAGACTACTTTGTTTCATATAAAACACACACACACACACATAAATATATATATATATATATATATATATATATATATTTTTTTTTATAATAAATTTATATATATATATATATATAGTATATATAATAATAAAAGGCAATTTTCTGTCCTTTCTGTCCGGTCTTTGATAGCGATTGGTCCCTCAAAATCCTACAGCCAATCACTAGCGGGAAAGAAAATTGAATCTCAATTACAAATTGAACAAATTTACACGGAGGTTCAAAACAAGTTATTTTTGGTGCAGTATTTTTGTCATAATTCAGTACTGTGCTCCCATCTTGAAGTGATGTCTTGCCGCTTATTCCAATGACAACTCTGTTAAATGCTTTTTCCTTGATGGACCTGGGGGTAGTGGCAAGAGTTGTAAGTGTTGTTTGTTTGTTGTTGCTGTTTTTTTTTGTTGTTGTCGTTGTTCTTGTTGTTGTTTAGTGTTGAGTACGATTATAATTGTTTGAGAATCTCATTTAGTTTAGAACCGTTGGGGGTAGAGGTTAGAACCAACCAACGCTACAGTTGACCTTGGGCCAAGCGAAGTAGTAGAAGTATTATGCAAATGAGGCCGTGATTGGTACCTACTGGAAACAGTCCATCACGTGCCAAGAAGATGATACTTAGGGTTTGACAAACCAGGAGAAAGTTGTCACATGCACCAGCCATGGGGCAAACGTTCACCCAATAGAATTAATTGGAATGTAGGGCAGATGCTATGAAGGTGTGGGTGAGCGGTCCTTTATATACTGGGGAGAAACCATGAGGCGTTCTCTCTCCCAGATATGACAGGTCACCCTAAGAATTAGCTTCTAAGGTGATAGACTGTGGGGAACAGAGCCTTGCTGAGGGGGTTCAGGTTTGTTAGACTGTTAGACTTATAAGGATAGTCAAATGTATATTAGAGTTAGATGTTATTATCATTTTATATATAATTGATATATTGTTAGTCGATATATGTTTGTGTATTTATATTTTCAGCAAGTACGGTAGGGTAGTGTTACATGCCTACAGTGAAGAAAGTAACGTAGGGTAGTATTACCTACAGTGAAGGAAGTAACGTAGGGGTAGAATAACCAAGTGCAACTTAGTGTTTAAGTGAGCACCAGATGTGCTCTACAGGCCAAAGTGGGCAAGACGACCATGAGCCGTGACGAAGTGAGAACCAATGCTCAAGACGTAACTGTGGGGACACGACTTTGAAGTCTGGTAACGTCCACTAGAGTTAGCGGTCAAGTGAGACGGACAGTGGCCAGTCTCGCATAGGCATTTTGGAGGTGGAGCCAGGTGTCCGAAGAGGAGAAAGGACCTGGACCAGTTCATTAGTGTGAAATTAAGAAGTTAAGTTGAGAACACAACGTAACTTTATTTATATGTTTTGTAGCTGAATATTATTGTCAAGATATTCATAGATTGTAATCAATGCCATTTTATTTTTGTATGTATGTATTTAATGTAAATAAATATTTTCTCTATGTTGTGGACAGAGGCGTTACGAGTCGTTAATTATATGTAGTTAACGTATCTTCGTTATAAATTAATATTTGTGTTTGATACTGAGGGCTAGAGCCATTAATGAATATTACCTTAGACAACAAGAGTCATGAATAGTTCGTAGCTTTAGTTGTATGTATTATAACTTAAGTGTTCAACATTTAGTTGTTATTGTTTTGTTGTTGTTGTTTTGTTGTTGGTGTTTTTTAGTTGTTATTGTTTTGTTGTTGTTGCTGTTGTTGCTGTTGTTGTAGTTGTTGTTTTGTTGTTGTTGTTGTTTTGTTGTTGTTGTCAAAATCCCTTGCCCTGCGACGAAAATGTCCTGCAAACGCTTCAGCATAACAACTACCAAAACATAGCGTCCATGAACTTCACAGGTCACCCTACACTTATTCCCGTCCTTGGGCGGGTTTTGTTACTAGTATGTACATAAACATATATAATTTGCAATGGCACATAGTGTATGTCCGTGACGGTACTAATTTTAGAAAGCAGCGCACCAAATTACTGCACCAATGCATCAAAAGGTGTGCAAATTAAAGATGCGCTGTAAAAAAAAATTATTTGACGTCATTGTTTTAGCTCATATTTTAATTTTGAAAAAGGGAACAATGTAAAAAGAGGAATTGATGTTGGTTAATTATAAAATACTTTGTGTACATTTTATAAAAAGAAATATTGCGTATTTATCAAACAAGGACAAGTTAGTTGGGCTTTTGAAAAGGTCGACGCCGTAGGCGCTCTAAAAAAAGCGAATTTTTTTCAAAATAAATAGATTTCAGCTGAAAACTTCCGTCATTTTTGACGGGTGATACGCTAGTATGTATATAATAAATAATATTAAGAGACTGCATACAAGAAACCAGATTATTGCGTCCTACGCTTATGGTATATATTCAGTCTATCATTTTTATTAGATTTTCTAATGTTGATAATGAGTTGGTTATCCTGGTTTCATCAGGCAAACAAATTTGCGTCCAAATTCCAGACGGGAAGAATTAGAATATTCATGTGTTTGTTCTTGTATACGGAATAAGAAAAGTGTTTTATCCTTATATCTGAAGGTTGTATTAGGTTTTTGTTGTTTTATTTCCAAGTTAAAATTAATTGCCTTATGCATTATTACTATCAATATTTTGCTCCTTTTCTCTATCTTTTAGTATATCAAGGCTTAATTATTTATCTAATGGTGTTATCCTTCTCAGATTAGAATATTCACGAGCAATGAATCTTTTTTGAATTTTTTATAGTTTATCAATGTTTTCGTTAGTGATCAGAGCACAAACACTTACATTTACAAACATGCAAACACAAACATGCAAAGTGAGACAGCATAATGCAAACAAAAAAAATAAACCTCATCAAATAGATCATGGCTTATTAGAACGGTTTGTTTTTTTCAAAAAATAATCCATGCTTTTATTTTCAAATTAAACAAGCTAATATTTTTCCATAGAATGCTTCGGTTATTTTTTAGATGCAGTTATCTGCGAGTTGTTACAATAATAACAGTATTTAGATGTTTATATTTAGATATAAAAGCCTACACATTTCTAAAACACAAATGACACCCCTTTGTAATATATTACATCGAGAAAAAGTCTTAATCGCGATACCAAAATTGCCAGAGTTAATTTTATGTTAAATTAATTTGTAATCACTATCCTTGTTTTATTGCTTAAAAAACACATTTTATTGTACAAATTGTGTATCACAATTAGAAAAGTCCAATACAATTTCCTAACTTAAACTTGCATCGGCTCAAACGGACCATAAAACGAAATCTATATCTGAAAAAAAATACTCAAATTTGAGGCTTTATTTTATGTATGTCATATTCAATGTGCTCCTGGGATATTTCCTATAAGTAGTGACTAAGCACATATTAGCAGATACTTATGCTACATAAATAAACTAAAACATTTTACATTGTATTCGAAAGCTTTTTAAATAAACATTTTTTTCATATATATGTATATGTATATATTTATATATTATATAAATATATATATATATATATATATATATATATATATATATATATATATATATATATATATTAAACAATATAATTTGCAATGTCTGTCCGTGACGCTACTAATTTTAGAAAGCAGGGAAAACCAAATTACTGCACCAATGTATCAAAAGGTGGTACGTTCGATCGATCTGAAATTTTGATACGATGCTTTGTTAGGTGACACGAGTCCGTGTGCTAAATTTCAGCTTGATCGGATCACGGGAAGTGGGTCATTTTTTACTTTTTTTTTCCGCCCGCCCAAGACAGAGAGAGATGACGACAGAGACGGCCGCGAAGTTAATATAAGGGATTTAAAAAAGGTTCTGCCATTCTTGACTGTAAAACAAATGGCATCAGGTCTCCCGAATTTGTCAATACTCTATAAAATTTACTTGACTCTCCTTGTTAGCAGTGCTACTGCTGAAAGAAGTTTCAGTAGATTGAATTTCATTAAAAAAAATTTGCGCTCAACACTGACAAATGAAAGTATGTCTTGATTGGCATTAATTTCAATTGAACAAGATCTAGCTGAGAACCTTGACTTTGAATCAACGATAAATCGTTTTGCTTCAATGAAATCACGTAGAATGCAATTTATATAGGGCTCAGGGATCTATCTTATCTTATCTTATCTGTTACAAATGCTCCTTCTATACAGAATAATTTTGCGTCCTATGCGTATCCATGGTTTGTTTTTAGTCCTGCATTCTTATTAGAGTTTTAAATGTTTATTTAAGGAATTTAAAGTTTATTGATTTCCCAACGTTTGATGCTCAAACTTCCAGTGATAACTTTTTTTTTAAAATTCTGAAGTAAATTGTTTAGTTTATTTATAAGTGTAATATTATTAGCACTCTTTGTGTGTGTGTTACTAATCCTGACCAAACCGCTTCACCAAAGTCTCTGTGTTTTTCATTATTTGAAGCATCAGATTACCTGGTCTTAAACTCAACTATTTTCCCAGCTAAAATTATCATTTCATTCTTTCAGATAGAAAACTATTACAAGAACTAAAAGCAGTAGCTCTTAAAATTTTATTAGTAAAAATAAGTTGTTCTCTTTGCAACTAAGTTCAAAATTTACTGTCATCTTTGTATCCTACATATGATATATGCATATAATATGTATATGATAAATGATTTTTTTAATTAATTAGGCCTTTTAATTAATTATTAACATTTTTTGAAATACATTATATTTTGTTTGCATTTGTGACCTATTACTCTCCTGAATATAAAGCAGTTTTTTTGTAAATTGAAGAGATTCATTGCAATGGTTTGATGTAAACAAAAAGAATATTTAATAATGTACTTTGAATGATCAACGCAGCATTTATTATTTAACACTTAGTTCTTTGTTTGAGTTACTGTCACTGCTATTTATGGCAAGCTGAACAAACTGATGAGTCATCTTGCAGATAGTAAAACACACTATTGGAGGCCTATAAAAAATTTAATGAAATTCTACTTCATTATCAAAACATTTTAGATGTTTTATTTAGCCCAAAGGCTATAAACTTATTATGCTGAGTTTTCTATGTTAAAGTCTGCTAGGATATTCAGCAATTAACAGTGAACTCACAAAGGATTATGAGAAATTTAGATTTTGTCACAAATAACAGCTCCCAAATTAACTACCATTTTCATAAATTCTATAGTTAACCATATCTACTTAAGACTAGATGTTTCTTTTTGTCTAGCAAGTTGCCACAGGGAAGCTCTGAAAATGTATGTAACATAAACAACACACTTTAGATTTCATATTTGAGACTGCAGCAATCTCTTAAGATGAAAACTTATTAAAGTAAATCTCACATTTAAAGTGAGCAGAAATGTTTTTTCAACATAAAATATAGCAATACGAGTGAATCTCATATCAAATTTCTAATCTTCATTACGGAACCAGCAATTTAGACAAATGAATTTTATTTCATCACCTAGAAATATTTGCACTAAGTAAATGAATACAAAAAAATTTTGCGGCGCCCCCTGAAATTCTCCTCTCCCCTCCACGCAGACGAACCTAAATCCACCACTGCGCGTGAAGCAATTTAAATGGCGCCATTAAATAAATTGTAAGCAAACAAATATTTTAGTTGATCTTTTATTTAAAGTTGTGACGTCTAAGTTATTAAACAAATTGTTTTAGTATGTTCTACATAACCATTTATACATTAGACTAACATCTGCATTGATTCATCACTCATGTAATTTCCCTTATAAATATCAATCTTATTAGCATTCTTGGCAACATTATCATCTTATATTTTACAGTCGCTTCTTTTATACAAAAGATTATTGCGTCCTGCGCTTATCTATTTTATGTCTAGTCTTGCATTTTATTTGAGTTTTAAATTATTGATAGAGTGTTGGTTTTCTTCGTTTGATCAGCAACTTATTCCAGGTCTGAATTCCGGACGGAAAGAAGAAGACCTTGTATGTGTTTGTTATTACATACGGAATAGGAAAAGTGTTTTTATCTATGTCTATCTGAGGGTTGTATTCGATTATATTTAATCTATACCGTGAATACTTGAGAGAATATTCTCTCAACGCAGGCAGAAGAAATGGGTAGAGCTGTTTTAATAAAATTGAATATTTAGGCTAATTCGAGTCGTTTTATCTTGCACCATTATTTTTTAGACAGATGAATGGCACCGTAGTAGCGCCCCCTTTTCAAATTCATTGGAATAGACCAATAGCCCATAGATATAATAATGTAACCTGATAGAGCGGCTTTAAATTAATTTTGGATGTGAATGCAAATATTTATTTATTTTCGTACTTTCACATCTTATATTTACTATTATAAAAAAAATAATTAAAAAATAGATTATAGCTATTTTTTGAATAAAAAACCTAGAAACCTAGGCTAGGTCGAAAAAAACTAGATCTAGGTTGAAAAACCTAGCGCTGGCAGCACTGGTTTTAACAAAATGATATTTTCAACTCTCTTTTCAAAGAGTAAACACAAATAAAGTATTGCGTATTTTAAAAAAAAATATATTATTTTTAACCATAAATATTTCTAAGACTCCATTTTAAAGAAAAATGGACAGTTCTTACTAAGTAATATTTTTTAAATAATATTTAAAATAATGTTATGTTTTTATGACTTAAATTTCGAAACAAATAAATATCGTCATGACAAAGAATCCAATATACCTAGCCTTCGTTTCGAATTACATAATTATTTCATTTTGAAATGTGTTCATATGCAAATGTGTCTTTGTAACCTCGAGGGATATAAATAACATTTACAATTCCCGGTATTACACTAAAGGAACTGGTTTATTCTTAAGTAGGAACATTCTAAAATTTTGTATTTAAATGTTTGCTTTTCGTGACAAAATTTGAAAGTAAATGATTGTTTCGCAAAATCTTCATCAGAAAATATTCTTTGACATCTTATCTATCTTATCTATACAGACGCTCCTTCTATGCAGAAGATAGTTGCGTCCACAGACCATGACAGATGATCAGTTGGCAAGTGATGCAGCGTTCACAGGCCACGGCTTTGTGGGTTCCACGCATTACCCAGCCGCCTAACTATATGTAGTGTTAGGTACCCATTCGGAGTGGGGTGACTCAGGGACGCCCTAGGCCCCGGGAACAAACCCTTGCCTTCACACGGATTCGAACCCGTGACCATCGGTACGACAGTCCAGTGCACTGCCACTCGACCACCGCGTCCCACATGGTTCATCTGTGACTACTGAAATATTAAATTAAACAGTATTAAATCAGAAACGGACGGTGGTTCGATCCTCAGGAAGGTCTTCCAGCCCTAAGTACCCATTTTAAATAGGGACACTATCTGGCGGGGGTTCGAATCTATTGACGACATGCATTTGATCCCATGATTAAGGGTGTACCTGCCATACGAACGTGACGGCGGGGTTTGGGCGTTCTCATAACAACGTAAGACACAAGAATCTTCTACAAAGAGACGGGTGTCTGTAAAATAAAATAATAACATGGCTTAGCAAATACCCTTGTCACCCTTTTTGTAAATAAATTAATATTTTTTACGATGTAAATTCTATTTTTAAAACAAATCATCATGCCAAGTTTTCAATAAATAGTTTCAGTTTCCATTTATAAATGATTTTTTTTTAAATTTGCTGAGGCAATGTGATAAAAATAGCGCACTATATTACTAGTAGGATTATTTATCCTCTTTGTCAAGGGCATTTATTTAAGCTACTAATCATATCCCTTAGGGCTTGCACGTCATTCAATTTTTGTATATTATTTTCGTGAACCCGTTGTACAAGAAAAAACGAAATGTTGTAATAAAAAACAGTTTTAAATTATATGTACCATTTATACACTAAATAATGTATGTATATATCTATATATATATATATATATATATATATATATATATATATAAATATATATATATATATATATATATAAGGCTGGTACATATTAAATAAAAAATTTTGATTAATTTAAAAAAAATCGATTAATAGATTTATTTCGATTAGTTATAATTTTATAATTGTTTAATTTTATAACACATAAATAGATAACGTTAAGTTACAATTCATTTTTTTGTGAAATCGGTTAAGTCGTAGTAATTCCATGGCATCCAAAATATTTTCTTAAAGTTTAATCGAATTTTAATCGATCAAATTATTTTAATCGATTCAATTTTTGACGATTAATCGATTAGTTAATCGGTAATTTCTGCAGCCCTAATATAAACAAGTTTGCATTATTAATATATAAGGGGCAAATTGACAAAAAACAATTTTTTTTAAAAATCCTTTATAAACTCGTGGTGTTTGCTTGATTGCTTGCTTGCCCGAAAAAAGTTTGGTTCGATTTTTAACCCACTTCCCCGTATGCTGGCGAGCTGAAATTTTGCAGGCAGACTCGTAACGATGATAAAAATGATATTTCAAAATTTCAGATCGATTGAATGTACTGTAATTAAATTAATGAAATTTTAGATTATCCCTATTTATCTCTATTTATGAACATAATCAATACTTCAATAGAATACATAAAGCTACATGGGTCTCACCGGACACAAGAACGATGAACCAAATAGACCATATATTTATTTTTTTAAAAATCAGGCTATCTCTCCAATATGTCCGTGTAAAGAGGGGAGCTGATGTTGCCTCAGATCAACATCTTCTTGTGGCTAGAATGACTTTAAAGCTAAAGAGGCATTATTACGAGCAAACAGCATGCATAACTCGGTATAATACGTCCCTATAATAGGACCAAGTCAAAATGGAAGAATTCAAGATCTCACTATTTAATAAATTTTAAGCCCTACACGAAATACTCGAAGACAAAACCAACGAAGGAAAGTGGCAAAGCATGAAAGAAACAGTCCAGTCAACATGCCAAGAAGTGCTAGGAAACAGGAAACGGGCAAACAAAGATTGGATAACAGCAGGTACACTGAATAAAATAGAAGAAATGAAAAGAAAGAAATCAGAAATTAATAACAGCCGCACCCGAGCACAGAAAAAAAGTCCAAGAATGAGTATGCAAATAAGGAAGTTAAGAAAAGCATCAAGAGGGACAAGAAGGAATTTGTCGATAAACTTGCCAAAGAAGCAGAAGATGCAGCTCAGCAGGGGAACATGAGGGAACTATTTGATATCATTAAGACGCTGTCTGGGAAATTTAGCAAGGTTGAGAGGCCTGTGAAGGATAAAATGGGACGTAACATACCAAGTGAAGAGCAAAAGAGACGGAGATGGAAGGGGCACTTTGAAGAGCTCTTAAACAGGCCGACCCCAAAGAACCCACCAGATATTCCACCAGCAGATAATGACCTGCTAATTGACTGCAATACTCAAACCAAGGAAGAGATTAGCAGGGCCATTAAACAACTCAGAAATGGAAAGGCTGCAGGACCTTATGGCATTCCAGCAGAGACACTGAAGGCGGACTTGGAAACCAGTGTGGAAATGCTACACCCTCTGTTTATAAAGATATGGAAAGAGGGGCAAGTTCCTTCCAATTGGAAAGAGGGATACCTTATCAAGATCCCAAAGAAAGGTCATTTAAGCTCATGCTCGAGCTAGAGAGGGATCACCCTGGTGTCCATCCCAGGAAAGGTTTTCAATCGTGTAATACTTAACAGGATAAAAAACGCTGTAGACCCTCTGTTGCGGGACCAACAAGCTGGTTTTCACACCAACAGATCCTGCACTGACCAGATAGCGACACTACGCATCATTCTAGAGAATTCACTAGAGTGGAACTCGCCGCTGTCAACTTTGTTGACTATGAAATGCCTTCGACAGTGAAGACAGGCAAACTCTGTGGAGATTGCTAAGGCATTACCGGGTGCCACAGAAGATGACGGATATAATCAGAAACATGTACGAAAGGATAAACTGCCGAGTTGTCCATCGTCAGCAGGTGACAGTTGCTTTCCAGGTGAAGACTGGTGTGAGACAAGGTTGCTTGCTGTCACCATTCCTGTTCCTGTTAGCCATTGACTGGGTGATGAAAACATGTACACAACAGAAAAGGAATGGTATCCAATGGAGCTTGTGGGATCAACTTGATGATCTTGACTTTACTGAAGATCCTTCCCTTCTTGCACATACCCAAAAACAGATGCAGGAGAAAACAAACATTGTCGCAGCCACTTCTGCTAGAATGGGTCTCAACATACACAAAGGGAAGAGTAAAATCATCAAGGTTAATGCCACCAGTACATCACCCATTATGCTTGAAGGAGAAGCCCTTGAGGAGTTGGACAGTTTTGTTTACCTTGACAGCGTGGTAGATAAACAAGGTGGTACAGATGCTGACATCAAAATAAGGATCGGAAAAGCAAGAGCAGCCATCCAGCAACTCAAGAATGTTTGGGTCTCCAACAACTTAGGCAGCAAGTTAAAAGTAAGGATTTTTAACACTATGGTAAACCTGTGCTGCTATATGGAGCCGAGACATGGAGAACAACAGCCGTAAACCTGATCAGAATCCAGTCCTTCATCAACAATTGTCTAAGAAGGATTCTCAGAATTCACTGGCCGGACAAAATCAGCAACCAGGAACTATGGCAGCAAACAAAACAGAAGCCCATTGAGGAAGAGATTCTCCAGAAGCGGTGGAGGTGGATTGGTCATACACTAAGAAAACCTGCTTCTAATACAACAAAGCAAGCCCTGAAATGGAACCCACAGTGTAAGCGAAAAAAGGGGCCGTCCAAGAAACACTTGACACCAAGAATTGGAGGCAGACATCAAAAGAATTGGCCATGAATGGAAGATCCTCGAGAAGCTTGTCCAGGATAGAGATGCCTGGAGGTCTTTCGTATGTGGCCTATGCCCTTGTAGGAATCGCAGACGCCGACGGTGATCGGTGGATGCCCCTCATGGACGAGAAGGCTCAACAATCAATACTTCAATAATCAATAATGCGTATTATATTGAACATAATCAATATTTCAATAATCAATAATAAAAAGGAAGTGACACAACCCACCATAGCATAATACACTTATACTAAAAAGAATAAAATAAATAGAGGTAAAAATAGGTTTTTAAAAACCACGTTTTTTATAAGTGGACTAAAAAGAAGAAAATAATTTAAAACTTATAAGTTCAAGTACGTTCATGTAATATTAATATAAATGTGGGGCGGATGCTTATGAGGTTTTATATATGCAGTTCACTCATTCTCTCACTTATAGATCTCTCTTTTGCCTTATAAATTATAAATCTTTAATCTTTATACCAAACACCCGCCCAACGCTTTTAGTCATATCAGAGTAAAGTACTTGAACTGATAAGTTTTAAATATATTTACTTTTTTTTAGTCCACTTATAAAAACGTGGTTTTTAAAAATATGTTTTTACTTATACTTTTAAAAATATATTCCCGATTGATGCGCATTATATTAAACATGTTTTATGAGACATAACGATTTTTTTTTCTGATTGTCTTGCGCTGCATATTATAATGAACATTCTTTTAGTTGTATCTCGTATATAAAAGATTAATAGTCAAAAACTTGGTTGTTTACGGCTTTTTTTTTATTATTAAAATTTAGATGTGAATGGTAACATAACTTTTTAATGAATCTCTAGGCTTTCAGTTCTGTAAATTGATCTAACATGATTTTCTAAAATTACCATGTCGAGATGTTTGCTGCATCATCATACTTGAATATTCAAATATTTAAGACATAATTTTCAAATCGTCCGTAAATGTCTGTAACATACATTTTTATTGTATTCTTTTATTTCTCTAAGTAATAAATAAATAATAATAAATAAATTGATTATTTATATAGCGCTGTATCCCAGTAAGGAACTGGGCTCACAGCGCTTTACATGAAAGAAATAACATACCTATAAGTATTAAATTAACTTTCATATCACAACAAACACACAAAATTACAGTACATTATACATAAGCTACGTTAATCATTTACAAGAAATGTTGTTTCATCAATTTTGAAAATAAATTTTGAAAAGATGTGTCTTAAGTGCAGTCTTGAAGGACTTGGTTGTTTGAATATTACGTATGTGTAATGGAAGAGAATTCCATTGTTTGGCTGCACAAAAAGAGAACGACCTTTCACCAAATGTTTTGGTGCGTGTTGTTGGAACAGAGAGAACGCGTGTGTCTGCAGAAGATCGTAGCTGGCGAGTGGGTGAGTAGACCGACAAAAGTTCAGTAAGATACGATGGGCATGAGTCCGAAAAGAAGTTGTGACAGAGAACGGCCAGTTTGTAATCAATACGGGCTTGTATAGGCAGCCAATGAAGTGAGCGAAGAAGTGGAGTAACATGGTCATGTTTTTTTGCCTTGAGCACCAGTCTGGCAGCTGAATTTTTAACTTTCTGTATTCTTTCAATGCATTGTTTTGGCGCACCTGACAGAAGAGAATTGCAGTAATCCATACGAGCTAGTACAAGAGCACAGACTAGAGTTTTTGTGGCACTAACTGTTAATGGTTGATGAAGTTGTTAATAGACATGTTGTCAGAAATAATGTAGCCAAGATTCCTAGTCGATGTTGTGAACAGAATATCCGAACTGGCTACGTGAATTGACTTCGGAAGAGACAAAGTACTGCGTGATTTATTGTTGCAAAATAGAAGTGCTTCAGTCTTGTCATCATTCAGCTTGAGTTTGCTTAACGTCATCCAAGACTTTACTTCACCAATGCACTCCTGCAACAATTGGACAGCGGAGTCCATATTAGAGGGATCAGTGTGAGTATATAGTTGAGTATCATCTGCAAATGATTGGCTTTTAACTGAATGCTTTTCGAGCAGTAGAAGTAGTGGTCTTGTATACAGTACAAAAAGTACCGGACCCAAAACAGAGCCCTGAGGCACACCATAAAGCAAGTCAGCTTTGTGAGAGATACAGCCATCTACTGATACTACCTGTGATCTGTTAGATAAGTATGATTGAAACCAAGCCAGAACTGAGCCAGAAATTCCAAAATAATTTTGCAGGGTTTTCAGCAGTATTTGATGGTCGACAGTGTCAAAGGCTGCACTAAGATCTAAGAGGACCAATATAGAAATTTTCCCACTGTCCAGTGCGAGCAGGAGGTCATTTGTTACCTTCAACAGAGTGGTCTCTGTTCTGTGAGAAGGTCTGTAGGCCGACTGATTAGGACTTAGAAGAGTGTGGTCATTTAGATAAGAAAAAAGTTGTTTTAAGACTAGTTTTTCAATGACTTTCGACAAAAATGAAATATTAGACACAGGTCGATAGTTGTTTAAATTGTTTTGGTCTAACCCTTTTTTTTCAGCAAGGGTTTTATAATAGCAGATTTACATAATGAAGGAAAGGTGCCAGATTTTAGACTTTCATTAATTATATTAGTTATTGTTGGGAGTAAGAGATCTAATGACTCAACCAATAGTGGAGTGGGGATGGGATCAAGAGGGCAGGACGTTGGCTTAGATTTTAGAATAATACTTTTGACCTCATTTTCCGTAACAGACTGGAACATGTCAAAGCCTGACCTCACAGCAAAAGAAGGAGATAAATCATGTGGTGGCAACAACGTTCCATCAAGTTCATCACGAATTTTAGCAATTTTGTTGATAAAAAAGTTACAAAATATATCTGGTTGCTGATGCAGGGGATACACAGAGGGAAGAACCATAGCTTTACCACTCCCTCTGAGGTTATTGCATACGTTAAATAGCTGCCTACTAGTACTACTTGTGATTATTTTATTATTAAAATATGATGTTTTTGCTTGATGTACAATATTAGTAACACATCGCTTGGCAGCGGAATAAATTTGCTTATTGACGACAAGTCTCGACTTCAACCAAGTCTTTTCTGCTATACGTCGAGCTTTCTTGGCGCGTCGAAGTTCTTCCCTTATTGTTGAATACCACGGAGCTGATCGTGTTGACTTGACATTGTGGCGGGTGACAGGGGCATGTAAGTCCAGCACAGAGAGTAGTGTACTATTCAGTTTATCCAAAGTGGGGCACAGGTCAGGGGACACGGCCACACTTAGATCTTGCCGGAAGGCGTCGCGATTCATGGCACGCAGATTGCGAAGGTCCCTGAATTTTGTGGGAGGAGGGGGGGGGCAATCACCCTAAGTTCACAAATAACACAAAAATGATCCGAGGACAGCTCTTCTGTTACGATTGCGGATTTGACAAGGCAATCGTCAGGTCTGTGCAATACCCAATCAATTATATGTCCTCTATTATGGGTGGGTTTATCAATCATTTGATCAATGTTGAATGAATCCAAAAGCTCTACCATTTTTGCTGTCATGGGATTCTGCGGTTGATCATAATGAATGTTCATGTCTCCTACTATCATGTAAGTGCCAGGCAGAGTGTTGGCATGGGTCCAAAAGTTCCTGGAATTCCTCAAGAAATTTGGCATCCGTTAATTTATTTTTTTTTGCTCGGAAAGACACGGTAGATGCACATAAAGTGGATGATACGATGGGGCACTGACAATGTGATTTGAACTAACTCAAAGGATGTGTGCGCAAATTCGAATTCTGTTACAAATGAAAGCTCTTGTGACAGCGTACTTCTGTTGACAGCAGCTAGGCCTCCACCTCGAGTGGCACGTGGAAATGATCGAACAGAATAGCCAGGTGGAGCAATATCAGCACACTTTCCTTCATCACCAGTTTGTTGAAACCAGGTCTCCTGAATAAACATGATGTCTATCCGCCTGTCCATGATAAATTCGCATACAGCGGTACGTTTGTCACATGGACCAAGTGACTGAGCGTTTAATGACGCGATGCAGAGATTTCTTTCTGTATAGTTGGGAGATGTTTTGATAGGTAAAACATTTAAAATTTTATAAGAACGTTGATGGCTGTCTACACCAACATGAAAATCAGAGTTAGGTCTTTGTTTGGAAATAAGGACAGGAATTCGTCTCTGTTTTCGTTTCCCACCACGAGATTTACGCTTCCGAGGAAGATTTCGGCCAATACACCGATCTTTAAGTATACACACTAGTTCAGATGTTATGCGTGTATGCTTCGTGTTCATTGATACAAGGCAATTTCGTGTGTAGTATAATGGTCGCCTACCTGTGTGCTGTCGGGCATTGCTATTGTTATTGTCGTGGGCTTGTCCTAACGTTGATCGTAAGAACAAAGATGGCTGACATTGTAGTCGGACAAAGACATTGAGTTTTGCAAAGAAAAACAGCCAAAAAATAAAAACAATCCAACATTTTGAGAAATGAAAAAGGCAGCTCATCCAAAACAGGGATCCATAAAGAACATCCTGATCCAGAAATAACAATAACAAACAGTCCAATACTTAAGAAATTCACAATTAAATAGGAGCTCGACGCTATTTATGCCTATTAGGCGTAGCCATTTCCGTTCAATATCAAGTAAAGCATTTACATATCTCAACTACCTTATACGAGAAATATATTGATTCTGTAACAAAAAATCCATAGCTTTAAGGCTGTCACTAATGGCAAATGTTGAAAAATATGTGAACTGAACTGCCTGTTACACAATTGATATCTAGTTTCATTGTGATCCTTCCCTGCTTAGTTATAATATTGTTTGGGTAGAATCGAATTTTTCAGGAAATTCGAAATATTTTTGGTAATATTTTAATTTTGTGTCAAATAATTTTTAACTTCAAAACATTTTGGTAAAAATTGTATTAAAAAATATAAATAAATGAATAGGTAAGTTTAAACTATCGTACAGTTATAATAGAGATTTTGAATTTTGGTCTATACATTGATCTTTGTTGACAACAGATGTTAAGTAGAGCAATATATATAGTTTCCCAAACCACTTTATCGAAATTATCGACATGTATGTCTTCAACAAACACTGTGCGTTGAACAAGAGAGTTAGATACTTGGCAAGTATTAAATCTTTAAAAACTAGCAGTAAAGAGAAAAGTATAAACGATTTTATTTTAACATTATTTGATTACCAATCTATTACTTGAAAATATTCTTCTCTTTTATGTATTAAAATTCATAGGACAATATATCATTGTCCACTATGTTTTTTGTTTAATTGCACCAACCTCACGAGCTTTTAACCTCGCAAACAGTACTATATTTCATAACATTAATTCATTGTCAGCAAAGTGGAGTATTATCTAACATTACGACGCTCCTTTTATAGCAAAAAATTTTAGCTTTCTAATTTCTGATTTAAAACAAATAAACGTTTAATCTAAAGCTTCATGGAAGATATTGTTTTTAAATAAACAATTTTAAGATTTGTAGCAACTTTTAAAATGCACGTAGACTGCTAATATGTACTAATTAGAAGGCAAGAGATGATATAGTGTATTTTAAAATATTATACTTTAATATACTTTAAGCTTTTAAAATTTGCATGCACTTTATTAATATTTTCACAAAATAAATAAAAACAAATATTATTTATATTAAATTGTTTGGATTTATATTAATTTGCAATTTTGGGGTTAACTTGACAGGTCAAGGTGTGCTTACTAGTGAAAATAGTTTCAAGCCCTCGATACATCTTCATTTATAACGTGGTCTGAGTGTTTCTCATTCTTAAGAACCATAACTAAGATTATGTCTTTGAGAACAGGTACCATAGAGAAGTTTTTATTTTTCGTTCACTTTAAATTGTAAATGTCTTTAATTGTATAAAATGTTTAAATTGTTGTTGCCATGAGATAATAATCATTGACAGTACTATTTCATGAGTTTTCCCCTTTTTTTATCGTAGCCTTCAGAAATAAAGGCAACAGTGACATACCAAGCACTTTTTCAGGTAAAAAGATGATCAAAGAACCTAATGATTTTGTTATATATTTTCATTAGTTAGTTAGTTAGTTCCTCTCGGGCCGAAGACGGCACATAGGGCAGAAGTCATTGATTTCCATTTACGACGATCCGTCGCCAATTGTATTAGGTCTTGATTATTTCTTAGACCCATGGTTGAGCTTTCTCTTTTGATTGTTCTACGTAGGGTTTCTTTTGGTCTTCCTTGTTTTCTTTTGCCTTTTGGTGTCCATATGAAGGCCTGCCGTGGTAGTCTTCTCTCGTCCATTCGAAGAACATGACCGATATAATTCCAACGCCTTCTCCTTATAAAGGTTGACACATATTCTTGGTTGGTTTCTTCTCTTATTGTTTCATTTGTTTTAAAATCACTCCATTTTATATTCAAAGTTTTTCGGAGGCATTTGTTCTCGAAGGCAACTAATTTCTTTTCTATAGCTTGAGTGGATTTCCAGCTTTCACATCCATATGTTAGTACAGGGATTACGCAAGAGTTGAATAGCCTAAGTTTTATATGTTTGCTGAGTGTCTTTGAACTCCAAATATTTGTAAGTTTGTTAAAAGCACTTGACGCCAACGCAATTCGAGTCGTTATCTCTGATGTTGCATCTCCATCATATGACATTTTGCTTCCTAAGTAAGTGAAGTTGGTTACTTTCTCTATGGTTTGGTCATTAAGTATAATATCATTGGGTTGGTTGGTGAGGTCCATGACTTTTGTTTTCGTTGTGTTGATTTGAAGACCAATTTGATTTGAAAAGTGCTGGAGACGATCCTTTTTTTCTTGGGTGTTCAGATGCGTTGAGCTTATAAGAGCCAGGTCATCTGCAAAGTCAAGGTCTTCCAAAGTATTGTTTTCGGTCCATTTGATACCTAATCCGGCATCCATGCATTTTCGCATGACCCAATCAATTGCTATTCCAAATAACATTGGGGACATGACACATCCTTGCTTCACACCTGTTTCGACTGGGAACCAGTCAGAATTTCCGGCTTCAGTTTTGACACAGCAAAGTGAATCTGCATAACAAGCTTTTATAATGTTCACGTATTTAGTTGGGAAACCATAGATGTTAAGAAGTTTCCAGAGCGTAGGTCGGTGGAGACTGTCGAACGCTTTTTGGAAATCAACAAAATTTATGATAAGCTGTGATTGAAATTCAACAGATTCTTCGATGATAGTTCTGAGTGTGAATATATGGTCAATACATGACCGATGAGGTCTGAAGCCTGCTTGCTCTTCTCTGAGCCTTTCGTCTATTGACTTTTTTATTCTCTCTAGTAGAATACTGCATTATGTCGTTTTTTTTTAATTCACTCATTACCATTGGAAACTTTAAATCAGAAGTATTCCACAGTCCAAAACATTCGAGCAAGATAAAGAAATGACCTATTAGCCCTTCATCTTCAATAATCATATATTATCTGAAAATTTACGGAAAAACGCCAGTAACTTAGGAAAGATGGTATTGTTTAAAGAAGTAAATTGTTTTGTAAAATTCCCAGGTAAAGAAAATGACAGTCTCCTTAAAACTAGGGAGAATATCGAAGGCGCTTTTTATGATATTATCGGGAAAAAAACATCAACAAGAAATCTTTGGTTAACTTGAGGCCATGTAAGTATCAGTGAAATGCATTTAGCTTTATCTATGATTATAAGTTTATAGGAACACCTTGCATAGGAGTCGTTTGTACTTTAATTTACAATGTTTTATCACTGTCAACTTCAAAATTCCTATTAACAATTTATCTTTTTCTGTTAGCATAATTGTCTCTTTTTAAAAAAAAACACTATTAAGCGTTTCCTAAAATAGCTGTTAATTTTTAAATGACATAATCTATATATATAATTCACCAAAGCGAGTATGTGCAAACAAGAATGACGAATCACTCTCGCTGGGGTCGGCCAATGTCTCGAGTTCAACCGTTGTTCTTGCGTTCACTTGCGTATTTCATTGACAGTATAACATGAGATTCGTAGTGTAGTGGTTATCACGTCCGCCTTACACGGGAAAGGTCCTGGTTTCAAGCCCCAGCGAAAACTTTTCTTTTTAATTTTTTTTTAAAAATGAGTGATTGTGTCTGTTCTTTTCCCCCTTTATTGCTAACATGGCTGACCATCGCTAGGGTCAGTCAATCACAGTTTATGGTTGGCAACCAAAGGTGGTGAAGGGTGGTGGGCAGGTAGATAACTGCTGTGTGATTGTCTCAAGACCAACAATGTGTCAGTGGTCCCCCCGACGTTCACTCGCGTTGTTCTGATTTCTTTGTGCTGTAATTTGTGTCCGTTCTTACCCCACTTTCTTTGCACTATGAGCAAGTCTGCGGCGTATGCTACGCCGCGGGGCTTATCTAGTTTTGAATATTATACAACTTCAATCATGAAAAGTCTCTTACGTTTTTTGGACATAATAATTTTCAAGTCGTAATAAATCACAGAAATTCGATTTTATCATAAGCAGGTCTTAAATTAAAGCAATGTAAATATACTTTACTGATCTAGCATTATAGTATTTTTTCCCTTGATTTAATTTTTAATAAAAGAAAATAACGGCTGATATGCTATGTCTGAAATAGGTGATTAAGTCCAGGGCGTATTGACCTTCTACTTCATAATTTATACATTCCAGGGGATAAACATCTGATCATTATTATTGGCAAATGTATATCTAGTTGCATTTAAAGCTAATCATACAAGATAATTATATAGGGTGGCCCAAAGAAGTGGGACCACCTAGAGCAATCTTGTGCAATATTTATAAAATTATGTTTTGAGCGGTTTTCAAACCGTAAAATTATTCTTACCTAATCACTCAACGCAAGACGTCATTATTTCGTTAACTTCCGGTCGAAATCTTTACATTTTATTATTATTTTTTTATAATGACAAAAATAACAGCAGAAGATCGTATCCTGATTAAAAATTTGCGAATTGAAAAACAATGGGGAGTTAGGCGAATGATTACTGAGTTTCCAAATAAAAGATGGAGTAAAACAAGCCTTAATCGACTTTGTCAAAAAATTGATGCCGATGGTACGATAGCACGAAAACCAGGAAGCGGCCGCCCGAGGTCCGTTAGAATAATGCGGAACATTCGGCGTGTACGTGAGCTTAAGTGTAGTCAGGAAGATAATCTTCACAGCCACAAGAGTCAACGGTAAATTGAAAGAGAAACTGGCATATCACGAGGAACAATGCAACTGATTATAAAGAAAGATTTGCAACTTCGAAAGTACAAACATGTGATAGGGCAGGTTATAAACGAAAACTGCAAATTAAAACGCTAGAACCGAAGCCACCAGTTACTTGATATGTTTCAAAACGAGAGAAGTATACGAAGCATTTGGTTTAAAGACAAAAATATATTTAATCTCGCCACACCAGTAAATTCAAAAAATGATCGTGTTTATTCTTAAGCAAGAAAGAAAAAACAAGTTCCTTCAACGAGACTCATACGCGAACGTGAACATTTCAGTCGTGGCATCATGGTTTCGGTGGGTGTGTCTCGGATGGGAAAAAACAGTGTAGTATTTGTTGAACCTAAAGCGAAAATGAACAGTGCGTATTACTGTGATCACGTCCTAAGACAAGGATTGCTTCCGGATATTCGAGCAAGATGTAATCATCACAACTGGACACTTGAACAAAACGGCGCTCCTTCACACACGGCAAGAAACACGATAAACTATCTTTGTCGGGAGAATGTCACCTTCATTGAACTAGACATGTGGCCACCAAATAGCCCGGATCTAAACCCGGTAGATTATGCTATTTGGGGTGCCCTCCAACATAAAGTCTACTTTCGTCGTAAATTTGCAACAATAGAACAACTGAAATTGGCCATTGTTGAAGAGTGGCAACATTTGTCTCAGCGGTTTATAAACAAGAGCATTGACCAGTGGCGAAGACGTTAGAAAAAACTGTTGTGAACCGAGGAGGCCACATTGATTTTTAATTCTGATTTTATATAACTTAACATTTGGCAACAATTTACTTGATGTTTTGTAGAAAACAGATACAAAAAAAATATATTATTTGAAATTATACAAGACAGTCCAACTTTTTTGAGCCACCCTGTATATTTTTGGCAATTTTTTTATCGCCACAATATACGTCCTTGTTCAGTTTTAAAAGTAAGTCGATCCTAATGGTAAGCGCTGTTAATAAATATATTTTATAATTTAACAATTTTTTCCGCCATGCCATGAAACACGGATTTGCATGTAAATATAGTGAAAATCGTAACTTTAGCCCTTTTGCCTCATAAATTTAACTATTAAATTTAAGATATTTTCTTAACTTGCACCAAAGGTAAAAATTGCACAAAATACAATGTGTTCCAATAAAATTGTATGATATTTATTGGATAGACAGAATATTAAGTAGACAAATGACATATTTAACATATTTTAGCATGCAAAGACGAACTATAATCTTGATAAAAAATATGTCAAAATTTGATAGAGAAAAAATAAATAATTTTAAAACACTGATAACGATAATTATCTGGTATGGAGATAGTGTTAAAGATGTTTTTAAAATTATTGACACTAAACGATGCGAAATCTTCAATTACGCAATCTCTTGAACGTCAATTACGTGTTAATAATTAATTCTCCGATCAGTATTTTATATTTTTGAGCAAACTATCGCCCAACCAACTTTGACCACTAAATTTTCCAGCGAAAAGAATTTAACATAAAATTTTCATTATAAGTTATTTTAAGTCAACAAATAACATTTTTAATTTCAATTACAATTCAATTCATAACAAACCACCAACACATTGTAGCTAATTCATATTTTATTTTACAATTGTGTGATTTTATATGACTGTAAGGTGTTGAAATAAATATTACTACAATTTGATATTTCCTTTTAACGAAAACATACTTGATGTCCACATGCATGTTAAATGAGACTCTTGATTATTAAGAGGTTCAGCGAAAATAATGTACATTGAATTGTGGTTATTAATATAATTCAAGATTAATTTTATTGCAAAGAAAGAAAAAAGAAAGAAAACTAATTATGCTTTGCATAATCGAACATGATACAAAACTGCAGTGAGCGACAAGCATTTTGTGAAGGAGTAAATTATCTCAAATTTAAACTTATCTTTCAGATTGCTCTAAAAGCTACTTAAGACAAACAAGAGTAAGTTTAATTTCACTTTTTTTAAACAAGAAAGCAAGTCTTTTGTTATAATTGTATTGAAGAATTAATGTTCTTTTTAATGAAATCAATATATAAAAAAGTTGTTTAATAATTTGAAGGCACCGTTGAACATTTGTTACATTTTATATTTTGGTGTGCAGGAGCCTTACTTTAATACAATTTAAATAAGTGCATTGAGTGTATTTTTAACGAAATTAAATGCTTTCTTCTATAGCGCTCACTCTATCCATGCTAAACTAGCTTTATTAATGTATTCTGACATTCCAAACTATATAAAATAAAAACATCTTTACCAGATTCAAAAATTTAAATCGTGAAGCTATACATTTTAGCGTTGCTTGTTAGGCTGACTATATTAGTGAAATGCATCAACGGTCCCCTGTTCTGATATAAATCTATGTATTTTGAATTAAATATTTAAATAGGACGAAGTCGAAAACATCAGCCACCAAGCTCAGCCAAGTAAAATAGATGAATACGATCTGGTGTTGGTTCGTGAAAATAAGGAGATACCCGTGCACAAGTCAGAAACTGTCGCGAAATATCAATCCTACATTTCACGGGGATATGTCATGCATCTAAGGAAAAGGTAATTGTAAGCTTACACATATTCTAAACAATGTTGTACCGAACGATCATTATACTTATAATAATTAAACAGTGGCTATTCGATTTGTAGAAAAAGTAGTCGTTATTTTAATCTTAACACACATACGTTGATTGGCTAAAAAGATAATGCTTCTTCATTCTGATTTAGAAATGTATATTAACTTTTTGAAAAATAAGTGAAGAGCAATATAAAAATTGAAGTTTGTCAACAAGAAAAAATACACCCAAAATAACATTTAACAGGAAACACAAAAAGTAATTAGCACACCAAAAAAATACACCCTAATAAAGTCTTTTAAAACGACAGATATTATACATACATTTTTATGCCTCCAAAACGTTTCAAGTTTCCATAATATTAAACTTTATTGCATGAAATTCATAAGTGAAATTGAATTTACGTATTTATAATACCAAGATTAGACATTTTTCGTTATATTAAAAATTTTAATCACAATTTCCCAAGAAATTGGAAGAAATGTAAATTATTTTATCACATGCCAAGGCTGCATTTATTAGACTTAAATATATACGATTGAATTTAAGCAGTTTTCCAAATAATTATGAAAAAAAATGTGTGTCATAGTTTATTTTAAATCGTAAATGACATCGATATTTGCTTACATATACTACTAGAGAATTACAGATTTTAAAAACTATTTTCAAAAAGAAATTCCTTTAAAAAGATTTTAGATTTCTATTATCACGTATGAAATGAACAATTTTAAAAGAAATTTAAAATTTTGACTCTCTGGTGTAAAATACCCAGCTGTTTCGGCAGTTTGTGGATGTGGAAGGGTGTTTATGATTATTATTTTATTGTTTTTAAAAAATTGAATTTAAAATTATAGAACAATTTAATTATTCATTGTGTCATGGATAGTAATATTCTGCTTTAGAGAAGAATATGCAAAATCATAATACGTTTTTTAAAGAATGTTTTCAAGAAAAGGATTCTATCAAAGATGTCGAGGCTATATAATATTTCGATTTGTTCCATTGTTTAACCTATAAAAATTATGTTTATCCAAGGACGTGTATAAAGTTTTTTTTTAAATATCTATAACCCACTAACTGAATTGTCAACTGTTGAAATTGTGTGAAATTTTAATATTCCTTCTTTGAAAATATGTCATTCTTTTCTTCACAGGTTGACTCTTTGAGTCGGTGCAACAGGAAACATCTTAGTTTTGATAAAATTAAAATATCTTGTAATTTTTTACCCACACAATGTCGGTATTTACTTTTTGTTGCAAATTTATAAATACTAATAAAAAATACTAATATATCGCTTTTCGGTAAATTTTAAATCTTAACCAAATTTATGGCAATATAGAAATACCACAAATAATATTGTTGAGCTTCCGGTCCTCAAAATTGCGAAAACTAAATATCTGTTCCGCCTATAAAATAAAAGAAAAGACTAGCGCTTGAGAAATTTACAATGTACAAAAGTAATATAAGGAAATCAAGGGTATAAAGGAATTGATCAACAATTTGAATTCTTTCTATGCCTGTCTGGTACTGTATTTTATGTGTACTTGACATTTTGTGGCTGTATTAATTGATATACTAGTACCACTAGGACCGGAAGTTGATCAAGATGGCGGAAACTAAATTTCTCTGCCTTCGATAAAATAAAGGAATAAACAAGCGCTGGAAAAATGTACTACGTACAATTGAAATATTCCTTCTTCATTGAAAATATGTAACTTTTTTCTTCACAGGTCGACCGTGTGAGTCGGTTCAAGAGGAAACGACGTTTTTTGTATTTAAAAAAAATAGGTTGTGCAACGCATACCTGTTTTCATAAGCCTTGAGGAAAAATAAATTAAAGTATACTAATTTTGAACAACATGTACAACTTTGTTTCAAACTTTATATCTATCTTATCTATTACAGCCGCTCCTTCTAACCAATTAGTGTTTCCTCCTCTTATCCATGATTTGTGTCTAGCCTTGCATTTTTATTAGAGTTTTAAATATTGATAAAGTGTTGGTTTTCCTGGTTTTATCAGTCAAACAATTTCGCGCCCAAATTCCAAGCGAAAGAATTAGAATTTGCATGCGTTTGTTCTTGCATACGGAATAAGAAAAGTGCGTTATCCTTATTTCTATCTGAATGTTGTATTAATATATCTTTGACTTGTATTTTCACGTTAAAAATAATTGACTTATACATATATTACTTCTTTGCTCTTTTTTCGTCTCTCCTCTGGTGTTTTAGGGTTTAATGATTTAACTAATGGTGTTATTTTTTTCAGATTTGAATGTTCTACACTATTGAATCTGGCAGCTTTAAATGAAACAATGCTTTTTATTTAGACAAGCTACTCTCATATTATTATATTCGGATGTACATTTGTATTATTGTATTGTGTAAATTCTATTATTCGATATATATGACATAACGATTGATTTTTCATAGAGAAGATTTACTTATACACATTGTGTATAGGTAATTCTTGTCTAAGAAAAATTAATCTTTTAATTATAGCACGTAGTAATTGTCTTTGTAGTTAAATATATGGGGCTTTTTTAATTTCCTATTTAAAAAAACAATTGTAAGGGAATTTCCAAAAATCTTAATAAATTAATGAACTATTTATTTTCGATTGAATTTACTCCTGTAATATGTGTAAATTGTATAGTCTTTCTTTTCAAATATATCGGAAAATCCACAAGCTCGACGGTCATTGTTTCTTTATTTTGTACTAGAATTATACCCGCTCCTTGTAGCGGGAGTGTGCTGACCATTTTTACCAAGTATTAGTTGCTAGTTATTACAATTTTTATTTGCCAAGTTAAATTTCAGATTCATCTTTTAGTTAAAATCTTATGGGAAATAGAGATATGCCATTTTAAGGGAAAAAAAATTAAATATAATTAAATATATTTAAGAAAAAAAAGAGAGATAAAAAAACAACAGTCACAATTATTTAATTTTTACCATTTTACCACTTAATTCAGTGCCTTTTAAAATTGACGACCATATTAACTAAATTTACTATTTCATTCCCACTTGTACTAAATAAACGTAACTGATAGGTTTTCCGAAAGAGTTCTACCACGCTCGTCACTCAAAAATTTCAAATATAATTACGACACTGCATCGTAACACAATTGTAATTAATACAATATTTGTAACCGCGATATGAGATAAATGACATATTATGGCACTATCCCATAAAAAGGCAATAGCTACATAACTCATAGCGCCAATAAATAAAATTATAAATGTACTTTCTAAAATAGTTTTAAAAAAAACAAAAGCAGTCGTATTAAAATGATATCAAGAAAATGTGCACACCATATTTACACAATAAAAGATTATAGAAAGCTGGCCGCATAAAATAAAATCTTGTTATAAAGTAAATGTAATGGACCAAAATAACTCTTCCTTTTGACGCATTCATAGTTGTTTTAACAGGGAAATAATATTTAAAAAATTTAATGTCTCTATATTTACGGTTTATATTTACGGTTTTTATGCAATGTTTACAATTTCAAAAATGAATATTTTTTCCCCCTATTTCTGATAAGGCATCATATTTTGTAAATTATATTCAATACACACACACACACACACCAGATTTTGTTTCTGAAAGAAATATATATCCGCATTAAAAAAAAAGATGTAACCGTCTGTTAATAAGCGCAATTGAAAAATGATTAAAAAGCAACTTTAGAAATGGCCTATGTTATTCCGACTTCAAAGGAATGAACATAGCTTGTTCAATTCGCAATTTTATATTAATTAAGCGTTTTCAGGATCACTTTATTAAATTTAGTCAACTTCTGTTAATACGTTCGGTAGCGAAAGTTTATAATGTATAGTGCATATATAGCTTATGTAAACATTTTTAAAGTGTAGGTTTATTTGACATAGGCCATCGCTTTCCACATAGATAAACTCGCAACATCTATTTTTTTGAAATTAAATGTGGAGTTATGAATTATATTTTTAAAAAATCGCAATTTCATTTGCACATGTAAAATATTAATACAATACATCGTGGAAAAATTGAAATAAAATAATTTAAACGCATATCTATATATATAAAGCTCAGTTGATGTTTGTATGTTTGTTTGTTTGTATCCATTAAAAAAAAGGCCACTGCTTTGTTGACATTTTTCCAAAAGATCTCTACCACTGTCGTCACTAAAAAAGCTCATATATATTTTTTTCGACACTGCATCGTAACACAATTGTAATTAATACAATATTTGCAAAAACGTCTATGAGTTAAAGATAATATGGCCCTAACCCCCCCCCCTCAAAGACAAAATCTACTTAACCTATAGCGCCAATAAATTAAATTATTAATGTTATATATGAAATGTACTTTCTAAAATACTTGAAAGAAACTAAAGTAAAGCAGTCGTATTAAAAAGAATTCAAGAAAATGTGCGCACCTATTTAGACAATAATAATAAATGGTTATAGAAGTATTCTGGCTTAATAATAATAAAAAGTATGCTCATAACAACTGGACCAAAAATAACTCTACTTTTGTAATCATCAATATACATAATTCCCGTCGGCAGTATTTATGTGTAGAGGAAAAATATTTCTAGGTTATGTTAGTGTTAGGTGGCAAAGCGATTGAATTTGTATAAAAATATTAAATGACGTCATAGTTTTATGCTTACATTTTAATTTTTGAAAAGGCAACGATGTAAAAATAGGATTTATTGAGGATTTATAATTATTATGAAATTCTTTGTGTACATTTCAGCAAGTTTAATATTTCGTATTTATCAAACACGGATAAGTCACTTTTGTTAATTATGTATATTGATTCCCGTGGTCTGTATGGATTGTATAGAAATATTAAATTACGTCATCGTTTTATGCTTATATTTTATTTTTTGAAAAGAAGCGTACACGAAAATGTGCGCACCGTAATTAGACATTATAATATTTTTTCAAATGCGCACGGCTGAAAATAAAGTATTGGCATTGGGGAAAAAAAACGTCACCAAAAGTAACTCGCTTTGAACGGCATTTGAACGTCCGCGTAAATTTGTTCAATACAGAAATGAGGTTAAATTTTTTATTCTTTGTCTCTGCATTTTCTGATTATTTAATTTACGGCATTCGGGCAAAAGGGACAATTACAAAAACTAACTTAAAACCACCTTCAGGGTAAAAGGAACCGTCCTGCCAAATTTGGTCCCCGTCCGTCATTTGGTTTTTCCGTGATTGTCTAACAGAAAGTCGAAAAGTGAAACATACAAACATACAAACATTTGAGCTTTATATATTAGATACATGTGTCGAATCATTGCGGCAAGACTTGACTTAAATTCCGCTCTCTATGACTCGTAACACGGACTCATATGTGAACTCAATACTTGGGGACTCAGTTGTACAACTGACCAATCAGAGTCAAAATTGGAGAAGAGTATCAAAATCCGTGTGGGTATAAAGAATCGTCTCTTTTACCCGGAATGTCCATGAGTCAGGATCATCTACAAAACACATAAGTCATTGCTTCAATATTAACTCACTAGTATTGCATGTCAAAAGAAAAGCTTATTAAATTCTTGTAAAGATGAATCTTCCAATTAACTTTATATTATATTCAATATTTATGTTATTATGTTTCAAATGATTCATTCGTTACATTTAACGTTCAATTCACCTTTATTATATTGATATTCATAAGAACCCAAGTGCATGATGCCACATTGTGGCGCAATCTTTAAAATTCTAACCATATAATTTACATAATTTAGATACCATAAACCTTAAAAGTAGGGCTGTTATCGATTAATTTAAATTGAATCGTTAACTTTTGAAAAATTATCGATTAATTAATCGATAATTTCGATTAAAGCCAAAAATAGAAATTTATGACGTCATTTAACTGAACATTTCACACGGACATTGAAAATTAAGAATATTTTGAACTAAATTTTATGACAATGTGTTGATACTTGATCAGATGTTTGTGCTGAAGGGGGTACATCAGCGATGTATTTTATCCTTTAAAAGAGAATTGTTTATGGCAGTGAACACATTAAACTTTTTCACCGTCTTCGACTTTGCCATCCGCAGTTAGCTTAAAAACAAACTTTTTGCTCAACTTTCTAGTTATACGTTTAAATTTAACTGCGCTGATGCTGTCAGCCATTTTTTAGTTGACGTCTGCCGGTCCGCATAAAGTAATAAAATAAATTATAATATTACGCGGGAGAAGTTTGTACGTAAAAAAATATATAAATTATTATTAATTATTAATAATTAATTATTTATTAATAACAAAAATTTAAAATTTAAATATTTTCTTTAATTTTAATCGAATTTTTATCGATTAAAATCATTTTAATCGATAACATTTTTTAACGATTAATCGAGAAATTAATCGTTAATTTCCGCAGCCCTACTTAAAAGCTTTCATCAAATAGCTGTTTTCATCACTGTTTTGACTTAATGCCATCTTGAATCAAATGTATTAATTGTATTATTTCCACAACATTCGTGACTGGCGCAAGCCTCATATGCTTGCGTCGGCAGTAGCAATGATCAAATAATTAGTTCATATATGTTCAATATCATGCTCTTTCGACACATTTATTCTGGTTCATAGTCGTTGGAGTGGTAAACATATAAAGAGGAAATAATTTTCATCTAGAATGATTTGCCCGGAATAAAAAAAATCGGAAACACTTTTTTTGTTGGAAATTGTGTTTAAATACTCATTCTAGTTTTTATTTACTTGATTTTCGTTTTACGGTCAATGATAACATTTTAAGAAAAGATAGTTTTCGGTAATTATAGTGGTGTCTTACTAGCTCCAAAATCTGCATTTTTATCAAAATAATATCAATACAAACACTAAGTGATTTTTAAAATAAGTACATATAATTCAGCGCCCTTACTTGTAGGCAGCATTTACATACCCCTTAAACTTACAGGAAACCAAAAACAAAAATTTATGCAGCAATAACTTTCCCTAAGAGAAACAGCTTAAATTTTGATAATGAAAGACAATAATCGAATCTTCTTGGCATAAATTGGAACACTGTTCAGTAAGACAGTATAAAAAATATTAATGTAATAACATTATATTAGTAAACTTCGTATTTATACAATACAACATGAACTTAGTAAATACCGTATATACTCGTTCTAAAGCCGACCTTTTTTGGACAAAATCTAGGGCAAAAGTTTGGGGGGGGGGTCGGCTTAGGAGCGGGTCACAGGTGATTTCTGTAAGTACTTTTAATATCCGTGTTGTTATTGTAGATCATCAAGGTCCTAGACTAAATTCTATTTCTATAAGTACAAGATTCAACTGCTCTACCAGAAGCTATAACATATTATGAAACAGGTACACTTACCTTATTTAATGATTTATTTGTTTTTTGTGAAGGTTTTAATGGATTATTTTACAAATTTAGTTTTTTTCAAAAAGGAATTTTAATGCACGCGCTTTCGCCACTGTTTACCATCGAAAAAAAAATTAAAATACAGGTAACTCTTGCCTAAAATAGAGCACAAAGACAAAGATACGTAGTACAAAGTAGACAATCATAATGATTGATTAAGCTTGTATTTTTAAAAAAAAATGTGTAACTTTTGTTTTTACGCTGTCTATTAATTTTTGGGGGTTTGTTTATGAGCGGGTTACACACTTTTAATACTGTTCTCTTCCAAAAGGGAGGGGGGGGTCAGCTTATAAACGAAAGGGCTATAGAACGAGTATAGACTGTAGTTTGAAAAAATCTTCCAGAAAAAAATAATATGCTTAATTGTGGCTAGGAATAGTTGTTGATTATAAAATAAGCACTAGACTCTCTGATCTCGACTTTATCGGTTTAAAGAAGGGTAGGTTTATAAGAGGAATACATTTTTTCTTGATCTGCTCTAATGCAAATGTGTATAATAAAGATAAAGTATTTTCCTTTTTTTTAATGTTCTATATTTATAAATGCTTAAAACAAACTGAGTTTCGCTTATGGTAGAGTTTATATGTCATAATTTATTTCGCTGATAAGGTAAAATGAAGTAAATGTTGATATGCTACAAAATGAGTAAAATAATCTAACATATATGTAGCATGCTGCTAGAGTTATACCCTAGTAGTCCGTCACTGCAGGTTCACTCCAGCCTTAGATGTGACTGGAGTTCACCACGCCAGCGGGCCAGTAACACTGTCCCTGGTCTGTGTGAGAGATTGTTAATAATGTGGTAGTGTGCACAACCACACAGCGCCGCACCATGTGCACCGCACCGAGATGCACTAGCTGGTATGAGAGGAGAAAGGAAGTAGAGAGAGAAAATGACAATTGAGTGTGCCAAGGAGAGCTGTTCCATTTGTATTATTGTTGTAAATAAAACTGTTGTATATCCTTCCCGGGTGAATTGAACTTTATTATTATTTTTAATTAACTTAGCCACCACTCGGCTACATATATATTAGGATCTAGGTAAAGCTTTTAAATAAAATTCAATATATACAATTTGGTGTGTATCTTGCATTTTAAAATAATATAATGCAATTTAATAATAATAATAGCATAATACAACACACATTGCGACTTAGTTTGTGACTAAACATTATTTTCTGCTTTTTCATGCGAGATTCTACATTCCTCACTGCATCTTTTTTAAAAAGTGTTTTGTGTTCATTTTATTTTCTACTTTTACGCGTTAACAAAAGATTTGTAAAACTTAATTTCATTCATGAAAATTTAAACTCTTTAACATTAAAATTTTATTAAAATAGTTTTTCATTTTCATAAAGATCCCTATACATTTTTTGAAGTATTTATAATTTTAAACGATAAATTGCATTATCTCTACTTTTTTCCTTCTTGTTCCTCGACATCGAAAATCAAGCCGGCGATGATCTGTATATTGAAAATTTGTGTTTGTAGTAAATTGTTTGCCATTTTATTTCTGCTTAGACATCGTCATGGGGGTGATACTGATGATTTGATCACACTTTTCTTTACTTGAAGTTCTGTTAAATGTCCTGTTAGCCAAGTTCATCTAGAACGAAATGTGTGAGCAAAATTTGACATTTTCTATAAATATAAACTTACACATTCTTAACTCCTTTCCTTTCCTTATTTATTTACTTCTCTTCTTGTCTGATGAAAATCAGGAAACGGCTAAACTTTCAAATTAATATCATTTGGCAATGTTCCTTTTGTTTTAGATTTCCGTCAGATTTAAATGAAATTAATATTCTTTAGATCTGTTGAAAATTTCAGTAGATAGTTAAACTCACATTATGTTTATTAGATTTGGGACGGAATCGATAAGAGATATTTTTAAAAAAAGACCTTAAAGAGTATCCCCATCAACACGTTCCATTCACAAAGTATATTTCGTGAACCTGCTACAGTCACGCTGTAGATGAGGTTCTTAAGAATTAATTAATTTATTATGTCACGGCGTTGAGTTGTTTTTATGGTAATGAGTTAAGCCCGGTTTGTGCCGTCAGGTGGAGTTTGAGCTGAAACGTTCGCCAAATAACTCTTTCAATTATTATTAAAATGATTTAATTGGATTGATCTATAAGCTTAAATCAGAAATTTGTCAAAACTGATGGATTTAGCCCCAGTTAAGTCGGCTAAATCTTTAATAGCCTAATCCTCCCCACAAGCCAAACCTACTTTGAAAATTTCAGCGCTCTAGCAAGTCAGAAAAAGTTTTTACTTGCGTTTTGAAAAAGTTTACGACATATACATATCCGAAAGCATGCACGAGTTAACAGGATAGGGGCCTCAACAAATGGGAAGTTATAGATCAGTTCATTTTTTAGCACAAAAGAGAGAGAGAAATACATTTGCCAAAGTGTTTTAGTGAAGGCATAGATGCAATAACCACTTTTACTTTGAAAATTTAAATAGGTAAATTTTCACTTTTAATGTGCATTGAATAATTAACATTATGAAATATGTAATTAAAGTAATTGTTAGCCTTTAGCATACATAAATGGAGAGGTACATTTAAACACAGAAAAAGTTTTGATTTAAAAATAAATAACATAACTTTTTTAGCATTAATAATCTCCTGTAATATATATAGACAAATCACAAAGAAAATATAATTAACGACAAAAAAGTATCACCAGCCAATGGCCTAATTGAAAGGGTGTCACTGAGACTGGCAATAGAGTCTTTTGCATAATTTCTACTTAATTAAGCAACAATCTATCTGAAAAGTATCCATCTCATTAAAGTCGGCTTTCATTTAACACTTAATATTGATTTTTTTTCATAAATTAAATCATTGTTTAAAACATTTTACTAAAACAGATGCCTTGTTACAGCTATTCCTGTTAATGTTTATAATTGCTAATAGTAAAATCTGTTTTACATGAATTATTGCAGTAATACTGGACCTAATGATTTAGTTTTCCTCTGTAAAAAAAATAATTTTCTTTTTCTAAAACATAAATAAAATTTATTTACTTTATATTTGTACACGATGTTTTTAGTTTTACCACCAGGTGCATAAATACAAGAGTTCGGGGATTTCCAACTCTTGAGCAGGCGACATAAAGTTGTCCGTGAGAAAAAACAGGATTCCTGCAAATGTATTCCAGCTACCGACAAAGACTCTCCTTGTGCCTTATTAATAGACATGGCGAATGCAAGTCAAATCGGGAAATGAAGACGTTTAAATTCAAATTCAATGTCTGTTGGTACTAATGGAATTCTGGGTAAAAAGACGTCTTCTCCTTTAGCAAAGCCTATCAAAATTGTTTCTTCAATTAAATTAGTAAATAATTTCTTAATTGAAAGTCTTGTTCTGTTGAAAATTTTGTTGGTTCTAAGTTTCTTAGCAGCTTAATTGACGATCCAACTTTTAGACTCAAGTTGTGAGGTAGCATACCCAGTTGTTCCAATGAACTTAGAAATTCAGTAGGGTACAGCACTGCCCTTGATTGATCAATAACAGTATCAATCGATTTTTAAGTTAGAGAGTCTCCGGAAATAAAATCTTGTATTGTTATATTCATCTTGTAAACAGTGTTATTTTTGGGAGCTAGAATTGCTCTTTCGCAAAGCCACGCATTATTTTGATAATTTTGTTCAATATTTGGAAACACTTTTTGGGAGTTCCTCGGCTGTCTTTAAGACAATACAGAATTCACCAGGAAGTGCAATACGCCCACTATCTCTTTCAGCAAGCATATTCACATATCTAAGGTGAAGCAACTGGCGAGAAAACATCTCCGACGCAGCGTCCTGTTGTTGATGAACTCGCATGTTGGTTGTCAAAGATATTTTATTAGCATGCTCCCAGAGAATATATGCTTTTAAACATGCATCTAGTTCATCTGCTGGAGTGGACATCGAAATAACCGGAAGAGTCTGTCGAAAGTCACCAGCCTATAAAACCACAGTTCCTCACATGATTAAATCGTTTGATCTCAGGTCTTGTAGAGTCCTGTTCAAGGCTTCCAGTGCCCGTTTGTGAGACATTGTGCATTAGTACCAAACTATAAGACTGCATTCTTGCAACACTTTAGCCTGTCCAGACCCTTTAGAAATATTGCATACTGGAAATTCTTCGTGGTTTACATTTAATGGTAATTTGAACGCGGAATGTGCTGTCCTACCGCCTTCCAATAGTGTTGAAGCAATTCCAGATGATGCCACTGCAACTGCAATCTACTTTTCATGTCGAACTGTGGACAGGAGTAGGTTGATGACAAACGTTTTTCGGGTAACACCCGGGGCGTCGAGGAAATAAATGCAACCATGTCCTTTTCTTATCATTGACATCACCTTATTGTAAGCTTCTCTCTGATCAGCAATAAGTAGCGGTTCATTCGCAACAATGTATGCTTTTAGATCATCAACATTGTAACTAAACTCACGCAGAACTTTATTTGAAATAAGAGTGTTGTTATTTCTTTTGGGAGATGGTAATCCACACTGCATGAGGCCTCGTCTAACTTTCAAAAGAATATCTTCACTAAGGTATTCTTTGAATTTCTTCCACACCTGAAGAGGATTTGAAACATTGCAGGTAGTTAACAAAATGAAAAATAGCTGCCTTAAGTTATATGGTGATTTGGTGGCACACTATTGAAATAGCGTTAAATCCCAGTAGTCATCAATTTCTAATAAACCTCTTTTTTCACATGCTTTACGATAGGATTCACAAAGTTCATTATTGACAATCTTTAGGTCTATAAATGAAGTTGGACTCTTGACAATGTGAAGAAGCATTCGCAAAAAGAAGCACTCAGCATTTGATGGATGAACAGTGTAGACTCGGCCAAGTGCATCCATAGATTTTACTCCAGGAAATCCTTCAATATCAACCCCTTTTTTGCGTCACTGGAAACTTTTGGTAGTTGCATTCCAGGTGTAATAGCGAGGAACGTCACAATACAATAAAGTTTTAGCAAACTGATCATTTTGGAAAAGCTTACAAATTGTCGTCATGGTTGTTTTAGGAGGCTCTCGAATTTTCTCCTCTAAATTATCTGGATTGGAATAGATTATTTGGCCTTTTTCCAGATAAACTCTTAGATGAACAACAATTGGATAACGTTCATGAATTGGAAAATTTAGTATTCTCCAAAAAAGCTTCGTTGCTGCTGATATAGCTTACTATTTGAAAAGCTTGAACTTCATCCAAAATTTGGTTGTCATTTAATACCTGAAAAACAGCCTGGTCACTTCCCTTGTGTACGTATTTGCATATGTACTTGATTGATTTGACCGAATGGCACCACTAGAAATTAATGTGAGCTTCAAACATGTTTAATAACAAAGGGTTGTAGAGAACTACCAAACGGTTGTCTACTTCTATATCTGTGTTTGTGTTGTATTAAGAAACAATTATTTGTTTAGTATATCCACTGTCAGTTGGCGTGCTCCTGAGATACAGTGGATATCCGTAACCACAAGCGCTTGTTTCTTTGATAAGATCCTTTGGAAATACTTTAGAACATTTAACATTAACAATTCATGAAGAATTACTATTTGCTGCTCCACACAGCCCATGTATCATATTCTTACTGACTAATTTGAACAATAAAGGATCAGTTTCTGGGCTCGGTAATTCAGCACTGATAATTTTGTCAATGTCATTGGACCAAATTTTCTTTTTCAGCAAAATCAGCATATTAGCGTGTGGCATTCCACTAAATAGAGCCAACATTTGTTTTCTCCAAAATGTAATGTTTGGTTAAAACAGCAATCAACTTTATTAATTTTTGCTCAAACTCTCTTGCTATAAGGTCATGTCTGTCAACAGAATGTTGTCCCGGAAGAAGGTTATCAATGATTTCCGACCAGCTCGGATTACATGTGAAGGTCAAAAAGAGATCAGGCCGGCTATATTGTCGAACATAGGTGAGGGCGTCTTGTGTGTACTCATGCATGTGCCTTGGGCTACCAGTCATTGATGAAGGCAAAATAAACATGCGACCTAACTCACTTGGATTCCCATCACTTGTCATTGCGTCTTTTAAATAGATATATTCTTCAACGCGTAGTTTGTTTTTAATTTAACCTTATGTACAACAGTCTTTCGCTTTCTATCTTTGCGAACATATCAACTATGAATTGATGAAAAAGTTGTCTACATCTTAGTATATGGTTTTCTTCCCCTGCACGTGTCATTAGTCTGTAGGCATACAAATCAATAGTAGAAACTTTTTTGGAACTAATATCATCGCCAGTGACTGGATTTCTTTGAGGAATACCAAAGTAGTAGCAACATTCCTCTTGCCGAAACATTAGTGGATATTGCAGGGCATCATAGGAACGGTGCGTTTCAGGTACTCTTTGCAAACTGTTGTTTCGTTTGTGTAAAATGACGTCACGCATGTTTCAAATGTATTAGCCACCAATACTGCTGCTACCTCATCAAAGGTAGGGGCATTGAACCGCCTAAGGTGTTCACCTGCTGGTGTTTTATCAGCGCGTATAATGATTTTACGCTCATCTGAAGGCATTTTTTCGATAGCAGTCTTAAAAAGATTTATGTATGCATTGTGACTGTGAAGAAAATCTAGAACACCCTAAAACAATTTTTCCAAAGTACCTGGAATAACAGAACATCTTTATTTGTGTTTCGGAAACATTATCTCCCATGAAATATATTTGCAAAATTGTGGTTGGTCATCACCAACAAGAAGAAGTGAGCAGGGTGTGGTATATTTGTCCTTGGACCTTAAAAGTTGGCATAACACCAAGCTCTCTTATTTTTCTTGTGGTTACAAAGAGACGTCATTTGGGAGCAGGAGTTGTATAGTCTTTTTTTTTGTCCAAAAAATGTCTTGATGATGGTGTGGCTCCTGACATTAGAGACTGTAATGGCTCAGGTGGAGACATAAGTTTTGGGCAATGCACTTTACCGTTTGAGCAACATATACCTGGAGGTTCACTTTGAAATTTAACAGCATTGCAATAATTACAACAAAAAAAAACCATCCATGTTGCCAATAGCTACGTTTTTATATTGATCCAAATTAAGGTCAGTCGAGTATATTAAATTTCTTGTGGCATTTGATTTTTGCCGCCTTTTGTCAGCTAATTTTGTTTTTACCACATTCAATCTGGCTTGTCTGGTGTCTAGTGCTTCATGCATTCTTTTTTACGAATTTCTTTTTCTTACTGCGTCCAATCTGACATTTCTAGACTCTAGACTCTTTTGTTTAAATTGTCCTTTTTTCAGACAATCTATTTCGTACAGCTTCTAGTCTAGTACTTCTGGAATCTAGTCCCTCTAGTTTCGTTTTTTTCTGAATTTCGTCTTCCTACTTCCTACAACCTACATTTTCTAGATTAATCTGTTTCAAGTCTCATTTTTTCAGACGCTCTTTTTCTTAAAAGCCTCAAGTTTCGCTTTTCTGCTTTGTTGTGCTTCTAGTCTCTTTTTCTGAAGACAATTTTTTTTACTGCCTCAAGTCTCACTTTTGCAGATGTATGTTCTTCGCGTATTCGTTTATCCGGAACTCCTATTCTTATTTTCTCTAGTCTTGATTTTCTTGACTCTTGTGTTATGTGTATTTTTTCATTATCAACTCTCAGACTTATGTCATTAAATCTGTCTTTTTTTGAGTGTATGTGTTTTGTATTAGCCGCTTCTTATATGCCTATGAACCAATCATTAGAAATGATTTAGCGCGACATATATTTCTCTCAATGTGGGACAGAAATTTCCAATAATAAAGTTTTCTATTTTAAAGATTTAATTAAATAAGTGTTTTCAAACTGTAATTTTGAAGAACAAAAATACGGTACGTATAGGTATCAAATTATTATTTTTATATTAATAAATAATTTATCATTATTATTAATATAGATCTATATAAATAAATTCTTAAACGTTTGCTGAAAAAAAAAGGATTTTGGCCTCCGACCCAGACGGAATTTAAATTAGGAGTTCAATGCCGTAAAGCAAAGATGGCGTACCTATGCCACGCGTTCGACAGACGGCACGCAGAGCCTCATCAGCCGTCACGCAACTAAAATATTAATTACTTAATCAAACCACTTTGCTGGCATTTTGTGTTGGGACTTTGCCATATATAAGTAGGTTTTAATTGAATTTTGGGGACGTGGCACGAAAAAAGTTTGCCATCATTGCCCTATTGTATTTTAATATGGTCTTTTAATTTTCTATGTATACCTATCTCCTCTAGAGTTATGTTATCTATTTCTTCCATTTTTTAAAAATTCATTAAAACTTCCTTGTCATCTAATTAAAAAAAAATAGGCGTTGCAAAATATGTGTTAAGGATATCAGCGTTAGTCTCATTATCATTATAGATTTTATTATTTAAGCCGTTTAGTGTGGCTATTCCTGTAGATTCCATTTTTTTAGATTTAATATAGGACCATAATTTTTTATTGTTACCGTTAGAAATTACATTGTTTATATATTAATTTTGGAAGTTTTTGTATCAAGTTTTTATTCTTTAAGTATTTTTTGTGTATCCTGTTTAAATTGGTAGCCTTACATTTCTTAAATAAGTTATCTTTTTGTTTGAAAAGCATTTTTAATTTAGAATTTAACCAGCATTTGTTTTTTGTTTTGTTTTTTGTTTTTTTATGTTAGTTTCGTTGGAACATTCTCATCCATTTTGTTTTTAAATTTGTTTTTATATCTTTCCAAATTTCTTCTACTGGGCTATTTGTGTTAAATTTATTTAGGAAATTTTTTTGGAAGTTAGCCGCTGATTTGTGTACTTTAATTGAATTACATTTATTCCAAAAATAGATTATTATTCTAGGTATCTAATTTATTTTAGTTTTTTTTATTGTATATGTTACCCTAAAAATATCACAAAATATTGAACTAAGAATACACTGTTAAAGTTTTATAAATAAATTGTATTTTAACGTTATTAAACTATAAAATAATGTCGAATATTCTTTTGTGGACTTTGTTCATTTACAAGGAATTAAATTTAAATTAACTCTAACAGACATATACTACTATTCTCTTTATAGCGATACGTCCTTCAAAGCACTCCAAAAAAAAATGAAAACTCACAACTTACAATGTAAAAATCCATCCTACACTGCTATCCCATCTCTTGACCTACTTTGAATTCTACGAATTTGCTATTTTCTGCTAAAATATCTTTGCATTACCTCAATAACATAAATAATTTTTACAACCTTTAATGTAATAAAATTAATATATGTATATTAATTTATCATATATTCATATAAATATATATATATATATATATATATATATATATATATATATATATATATATATATATATCTACTCTCTATGGTATCCGTCCATCCTCATGGGATGATGGCGTTTCCTCCTGTTCCTCTTCCCCACTTCCCCTTTCTCCTGGCCCTTTTCTCCTCGCTCCTGGCTGTGAGGGAAGCTTCCGCGACTTGAATGCCCTCGCGCACTTTTGCCCGCCAGGAGGTGCGCTCCTCAGCAATGGTCTCCCACGTTTAACGGTCAATCTGCACCAGAGTCATGTCTTTCATGCAGACATCCTTGAAGCGCAAGCTGGGGCGTCCTCTTTTCCGCATACCAGTTGCCAGCTCGACGTAAAGCAAGGCTCTTGGAATACGCTCTGAGCTCATCCTGCGGACCTGACCCAACCACCGCAGGTGCCTCTCACTCAGGATTGAGTGCATGCTCAGCATATGACTCCTTCTGAGTACCTCGACATTTGTGATCTTGTCCTGCCACTTGATGTGCAGAATCCTGCGCAAGCATCGTAAGTGGAAGCTGTTGAGTTGCTTTGTGTGTTTGGCTAGGTCGTACAGCACTCGCTGCTATAGAGGAGTGTGCTGAGTACACAGGCCTGGTACACAGTGATTTTCGTCCTATCAGTGAGCTGTGCATTGTTCCACACTCTTTGATTCAGCCTAGCCATTAGTGATGCAGCCTTGTCGATTATGTTTTTAATTTCGTTTTCCAGGGAGAGTGTGCTTGTGATGTTACTGCCAAGGTAGGTAAAATCCTCGACGACATCCAAGGAGTTTCCCTCAATGGAGAAAAGAGTCTGCTACAATGGTAACGTTAGCTGAGTAACTTATATAAATCTCATTAGAAACCAATAAATGAATTAAGAATTAAACTTCAGTCCATGCCCCCATAGCATGCACTACCCTAATGAAAATATTCGTTACATGCAATTGACTTAATTTAAGAAAAATAATAGCAGGGAATTGAACTTTGTTTGAGAAGTAAAAAAATTAATCTGCCTTTTTTAAAATTCTTTCACTAGCTGACCTCTCGAGCGTTGCAAAGATTTTTAGAATAAAGGGAACAAAAAGTGATAATGTTTATATCCCTGATATTAACTTCATCGTCTTGTTGTTCTGTCTGTCGTGGTCCCACCCGCGGAAAAAAACAAAAGTACAAAGTGACCCACTTTCCATGATAAAATCGACTTGAAATTTTGCACATAGATTTGTTTCACCAAAAAATGCATTGTATCAAAATTTCAAATCGATCGAATAATAATAGTAATATTTATCGCACTCGGTGTAACAGGGGTCAGTCGAGCGGTTCGTATTATATTTTTCATAATCAATTTCTTTTAGTTATGTCTGGAGTTGTTTATTAAAAAAAAATATTCTTGAAATCGTCACGGAAGTGTACTAAAAAAATTCACAAAGATTCATAGGATCAGATAATAAAGGTAATATTTAAATATCTTACATAGAAAAAAATGATATTATTGGCCCCATCCAAAAATTAGTCATGATTCAAAAAAGTAATTTACTTTTTGTACATACACGAAACTTATAAAACTATGTTTCCCAATGGTAAAAAAAAATAATATTTATACATTGGATATAAAAAAAATAATGACTTTAAGGACACACGAAAGCAAAGAACACCGCGCAAAATTTAAAGCTCTAAGCGCCTTTAAATTGCAAACTGGATCTTCTTGTGTTAATATTGTAAAGCTCCTTTGCACTGCTTGGCTCTTCAACTCACATACTTGAAACAAAGGCAGCTTTAATGCTAACAGTTCTTCTCTTTATTAGGAATTACTTCTGTTTACTACAATTGCTCTCTCTCTCTCTCTCTCTCTCCCTCTCTCTACAACTCTCTCTCTGACTGCCTGTCGGTTCCCCTGTGGTGGGGTAAGTCTCTCTCTCTAGGTCTGTCCTCTAACCCTGGGGTGGGTTATTCTCTGTCCTGGTCTCTACCTGTCTCTTGTGGGTGACTCCCTAACCTGCTCTCCTGTCTGCTCTCTACATGTCTCCCTACATGTCTGTCTCGTCTCCTATCGTCTTTTCCATATATTGTCGGCCACAGGCATGCGGCTGACACCCGAGAACGCCCTCCTAGTGTGAGCAATAAAATTCTTAGTCTTTTTTCCCTAACCCATGTCCAATGATTATCGTCTTATGTTCCCCTGGTCGTTCGTAATGATCTCCAAGATTTAGTCTTGTTCACGGGCACTAAAAATATTTTGTTTCCTGTCTTAACAATGCTGACCTTGTTCTACACCCCATCTAACCCCCAAACGTTTCGTAGCTGGGTGTAGGGGGTGGGGAAGCCGGAATAATTCCATTTCCGGTCATTGTCTGAGATCATCATTAATTTCCAGGTACGACCTCGTCGCATACCTACCGTCAGCTCCCCTCTCAAATATTTTAACCAAAGTTCTCACATTATTTCAACCCGGGTCCTCCACAATAGTTATCTTGTAAAATTGAATTTTAAAAAATGTATTAAAAATTTACATTTAAAAAATGCTTTTAGGCACGGTCTCCAAAGAAATGAAAATTTAGGAGTTCAGTACCATATAATAGGTAAATATGGGCCGTATAGTATTTATTAAAAACCAAATTTAAACAAAAATATATCAAATTAATAATTAGATCAGGTTAAACACTTTTCTTAAATAGCTCCAATAAGGAAAAATCAACATTTTAGGACCCTGAACCACAGCTCTAAGTGTTTTTTAAGCCAAAAGACATTCACGTGTTAGTACTTAACCCTTCCTAAAATTTCATGGCGGCTGATAAAAAAATATATATTTATGAAAATAATTCTTAGGAAAAAAAACATATTGTAAATTTCCAAAATCCTGCTGAAACCAATGTGGATAAAGATTGAGATATATGTCAATATTGTTAAAGATTGTGTAAAATGGAATGGGGAATAAAGCATTGACTGTATAAAAAAGAGTACAAATGAAAGGACATTAACATTTAAATGTAATATAATATTTGTATAGACCTTCAGTTTTTTAATATATCAAGTTCAATCAAGATCCTACCATTACCCTATTAGCCAGAGTTTAACTTTTATAACTAATTTTAGTGAAAATGAAATTTTATGCCCAAGGCACATTTAAATTTGTATTTTAAAAACTATTTACGGAAAAAATTATTTCTGGAGTGTACACAACAACTGCCAAACGTTTCTTAGCAAAATGAGTAATAAAATAATATTAATATATCTTATGTAAGAAAGAGAACCCATTAACGGTTAAGGTGTCTAATCGATTAAACTTGTAAATTTCAAAACAAACATTCAATTTTAATTCTGATCTTAATGGATATATTAGTTAATATTTGTCAAGTTAATGTAAGAAATTAAATCTGAAACTTTGTAGAAAAAATGTTTGAGCCTCGCCGAAAATGAAAGAACATTTTTAGTTCAATTCTCTATAGTATTTTAATATAACCCATCAAGTATTAAATACCACATTTTAACACGATCCATCAATTTATACTGCAGGTATAGTTTAAACATGTTTTTCCTCAATTGTTAAAATAAGAACTTTTATGGCTCCAGACTTACCATGAGTGCTAAATTTTTATAACGGCCAGATTCCCTGTGTTGGTTTGAAGTCATCAAGTTTATAAAAACAATGCTGAATGGATAAATGGTGCAAGTAGCTAATTTAAAAATAACCTTTTACAAGATTACAAAAGGAAAAATGGTATTAAGGCCACCCGGACCAAAAGGAGCAACTTATCAAACCTTAAAGATTTCTATCTAGATAATGATTAAGAGAATGTTTATTTTTATCAAGGTCGTTTAAAGTAAAAAAGTGAATTACATATTTTAAATTTGAGAGAGATAGAGTGAGAGAGAGAGAGAGAGAGAGAGAGTGAGAGAGAGAGAGAGAGA